>AWOL01S0064366.1:3107-137981 GCA_000715115.1 Nicotiana otophora
AACGTGTCCACTGGGTCGCGAAGGCTAGGGGGAGTTGCCTTACGCGAACACGAAGGAAGACTCGCGAACGCGAAGTCCTTAGGCCGTTGAGCATCGCAATCGCGACAGGCCTCTCGCGAACGCGATGAAGGCCTGTCCAGTGATTTAAAACAGACTCCAAATACGGGTTTGAGCCATTTCTTTAACATTTTTCAAGAACCAAACGGGTAGAGGCGATTTCCAAGAGTCATTTTCTTCCCCAAATTATTGATAAGTAATTTTAAACCATTTTCTTTTAATTACCCATTATATTTCTTGAAGTTTCAACCTAAAATCTAGAGTTTTCATGGTAGAATTAGGGGTTAGGGTAGAAATTAGGAATTTCGGAAATTTGGAGATTTAGACCACAATTTGAGGTCGGATTCCAAAACCAATTATATATTCGGGCTCGGGGATGAATGGATAAAAGAATTTTGGTCCGAACCTCGAGTTTTGACCGAGCAGGCCCGGGGTCGATTTTTCTACTTTTTAGAGGAAAATTTATAAAATTTAATTTATGAAATGTAATTAATTCATTTAGTAATATTTGATATTATTGAGTCAGTTTTTAATAGATACGAGTGGTTTGGAGGTGAATTCCAAAGGAAAAACTGTGATTGAGAATTAAGTGGCCTTCGGAGCGAGGTAAGTGTTATGTCTAACTTTGGCTTGAAGGAATAGGTATTGTGTGAGTATTTGCTACGTGTTTTGTTATTGAATACGACATATAGTTGAGGTGACGAGCATCTATACGTTGTGGTCGAGTCATAGCATGCGAGTGAAATTCCATTTCTTGCAATTTTATAGTCTTAAATCTTGCTATCCATGCTTATTGCTGTTGTTGAAATGTTAGAAGACTTGTATCCGGTTCCACCAAGGTCCATAAAATTGTGAATATTGATTCGAGGTTGAGATGTTAAATTGTGAAAGTAATCATTTATGAAATGTTAATTTCTTGTGAAATATTTCTCTATCTGTTGTTATAGATGTTGTGAATTATGAGAAAGAGTGTAAAGCAAGAAGGGTGATGCCTTGCATAATTTAATTATATTGTGAGGAAGAGTGTAAAGAAGGGTGATGTCGTGCATAATTTAATTATATGGTGAGGATGAGTGTAAAGCAGGAAGGGTGATGCCGTGCATAATTTAATTACATTGTGAGGAAGAGTGTAAAGAAGGGTGATGTCGTGCATAATTTAATTATATGGTGAGGATGAGTGTAAAGCAGGAAGGGTGATGCCGTGCATAATTTAATTATATGGTGAGGATGAGTGTAAAGCAGGAAGGGTGATGCCGTGCATAATTTATTTTTATTGTGAGGAAGAGAGTAAAAGCACGAAAAGTGATGCCGTGCAATCTTATTTGTTATTTGGAGAGGTTGAGAGTAAAAGCACGAAGGGTGATGCCGTGCAGTTTTCCTTGCTGTCTTGATTGCTCAATTCGTTTAAGGATTTCCGATTTAATTATGTCCTTTCATTATTCTCACTCTTTATGTTGTATTCCCCCACTGTATTTTTCCCTCCCATTATTTCTGCATTATTGTTTTACTTATTGTTGTCGCCTCTAGCATGATTATACTGTTCAGGTTATATGTGGGTGTCTTGTCTTAGCCTCGTCACTACTTCGCCGAGGTTAGGTTCGATACTTACCAGTACATGGGGTCGGTTGTACTGATGCTGCACTCGGCACTTTCTGTGCAGATTTTGATACCGGCTCAGGTTGATTGAGATTTGCTACTGGTCCGCTGTCCGGAGACTCAAGGTAGATCTCTCGGCGTTCACAGACCTTGAAGTCCCCGTCTATCCTTTATGTCTTACTGTTTTCTTTCGTTCAGACAATTGTATTTCTTTCAGACTATTACTTGTTGTAAATTCTAGAATACTCGTGAATTACGACTCCAGATCCGGGTGGTAGTAGTTAATACAGATTTATAATATTCCGCACTTGTTATCTTTCATTGTAGTTAATTAATGTTAATTACTAAATAGAAATAAGAAATTGGTAAATGATTCTCTAACGTTGTCTTGCCAAACAAGTGAAATGTTAGGTGCCATCACGGTCCCGTTGGTGAAAAGTTTCGGGTCATGACAAATATAAAACTAAAAATAAATTTTATACAACTTATTTATAACTTATCTACAACTTTCATAAATAATGTTTTTCAAGTAAATACAACTACAACATCATACAACTTAAATACAAATTTTATATAAATTATTACAATATATATTTTGTATATGATTTTATATATTTTGTATGTGGTGTGTTTTTCTTCCTCTATGAAATTTCAATCAAAACTTCCTCTCTTAATATAATTTTGATACGTAAAGATAGTATTTTTAACTTAAATATAAATTTCATACAATGATTCATACATTATACAACTATTTTTTAACTTTCATACAATATTCAAATAAAAAAGAAGAATTACTCAAATAGCCACCCACCTAATTTCTTAAATTAAAAAGAGCTGGCGGATGTATAATATATGTACAATTCATGTATAATTTCTGTATAACTGAGTATAATTAATGTATAATCTATGGATGCCGGCTAGAAATAGTAAATCGTGAATCTGGCCGGCTATTTGTATAACAATCCCAATAAAAAAATATAATTATAACATAATACAACTTAAATATAATTTACATACAACTTTAATATAATTTTGTATCTGTCATGTCTTCTTCTTCTTCTTCTTCTTCTTCTTCTTCTTCTTGTTTCAATCTGACATCTAGCCAAAATCAACTCTAATCTTCACCAAACACCCCAAAAATGAGATATAAACTCCAAAGAATATTTTCAATTGTTTACAACAATACCCAATCCAAACGAATAATATTTTTTGAAAACTCAAATTCGAATTCAAAGCTTTAAAACTTTTTAATGTTTATCAATGGTGGAGAATTGAACACTTTCAAAATTTATTGATTGACAATTTCAATTTGAACACTAATTGTGCAACATGAAAAGAAACTGCTAAGTGAAAATGCTATAGGAAAATGATTGAAGTCCAATGATGAATTCCTTGAAAAAAAGAGAGGATAAAGTAGATAAGAAAAGAGAGAAAAAACTGAGAAAATTGAAAGAAGAAAAATAAGGTTGGGGAAAAGAGAAAAACAAAGAAGGTGTGAGAGAGAGATCGAAGAGAAAGAGAGAGAACTAAGAGGGGGTAACTAGTATTCCTATTTAATTCATAATATAAGGGAATACTCATTTAATAATAATTTGTATATAATTAGTAAATTATATATCAACTTGTATTTAAGTTAAAACTCCAATAGTGAGGGCATATATGTTTCAAAAATAGTATAGATAGGTAAAAATCTCACAAAAAGGGATATACTTAACTGAGCAGTACCACAATCCTAAATTATATTTATGATATAAGTAAATATAATTTACTTAAATATAATTTACATACAACTTAAATACAATTTACATACAATTTATATATAACTTTAATATAATTCTGTATGTGTCATGTGTTCTTCTTCTTCTTCTTCTTCTTCTTCTTCTTCTTCTTCTTCTCTTCTTGTTTCAATCTGAAATCTAGACAAAATCAACTCTATTCTTCATCAAACATCCCAAAATTGAGATATAAACTCCAAAAAATATTTTCAATTGTTTACAACAACACCCAATCCAAACGAATAATATTTTTTGAAAACCCAAATTCGAATTCAAAGCTTTAAAACTTTTTAATGGTTATCAATAGTAGAGAATTAAACACCTTCAAAATTTATTGATTGACAATTTCAATTCGAACACCAATTGTGCAACATGAAGGAAGCTGCTAAGTGAAAACGCTATAGTAAAATGATTGAAGTCCAATGATGAATTCCTTGAAAAAAGGATAAAGTAGATGAAAAAAGAGAGAAAACAAAGAAAATTGAAAGAAGAAAAATAAGGATTGGGAAAGAGAGAAAAACAAAGAAGTTGAGTGAGAGATCGAAGAGAAAGAGAGAGAGAATGAAGAGGGAATAATGATATTTCCTATATAATTCATAATATAAAGGAATACTCATTTAATATTAATTTGTATATAATTGGTAAATTGTATATCAACTTGTATTTAAGTTAAAACTTCAATAGTGAGGACAAATAAGTTTCAAAAATAGTATAGATAGGTAAAAATCTCACCAAAAAAAAGATATACTTAACTGAGCAGTTAGGGATGGCAAGCGGTGCGGTGCGGGTTCTACATAACACCGCAAAATTTTAACCCGCCCCGCATAGCATTTCTACCCGCATCCACCCGCACCACAATCACACTCGCATCCACCCGCCCCGCTTCGGTTTTTATTTTTATTTTTATTATTTTATTATTATTATTTTTGTTAGTTTTGTTTCTTTTTTAATTTGTTTGGCTAAAATTCTCCATGTCAGTTAAGAATTTAAGATTGGGTGCAACTGCTTTGTTTAGTTTTTCTAATATATTGCATAGGATTAAAAGTAGACAAAGTCTAAAATAATAAGGATATCTAGAAATTAAATTCTTTTTAAAAATATTTTGAAGTAGTAAAATTATACAAAAATAGTAAGTAAACATGAAACTAATTTGTATGCATAAAGACTTATGCGGCTTCCGTACTCCATTATAGATTAGTACACCATGTAATAAGACACTGTTAATCCTTGTAAATTATTTGTTACGAATTACTTATTAAAAAAATACGAATTAGGCAAATAAATTTAGGATTGTTTATTATGATATGAAGAAAACCTTTCTAACGCATACAAACATACTTTGAAATGAACAATGAAGCTTAATATCTCAAAGTAGACCGAAGACATCACTGAAATGTTGTAATTTTGTAAAAGATTTAAGCTCTAACTTGCACTCGTATAAAATTTAATTTTTTTTGTTTCAACCCATCGCGTCCTGCTCCGTAACCGCATATATCTAAACCCCGCCCCGCACTCGTCCCGCCTCACTCCATTATCATTCCTATCAGCAGTACCACAATCAAGAAGACAAAGGGTTTAAAAAAAGGAAAAACTTTTTTTGTTATGTTTTCCCTTTTTGTCTTCTTTCTTTTGCCCGAGAAGGGGAGGGATGAGAGGGAAGAAAAAAATAGAACTGTCAATATGGGCTGCTTAACCGACACGGTGTTATACTGGAATATAATAACCACTTGATGACTTTTTAAGAGATAGAGTCATAGAGAGCCAAATGCTTTAGTTTTGAACCAGTATTTTGTGAGATTTGTGCTTAGCTGCATATTTTATATTTGTTTTTTAATGATAGAAAAGAGAGGATGAGACTACTGTCGTAAACCTAGTCATAAGTCACTTTCATAATCATTTTAAAGAATAGAGTTTTATGCTATAGAATATAAGAGACTGGGCCCGTCATTAATTTCTATAAAATTAGTCATATCAAACCTTAAAGAGCTTGTATCCAAATCTTGGGAGCTACTAGATTATAGAATTAATTTCACTAATGGTTATTAAACTATCTATTAATTTTAGTAAAGTCATTTAGCTATTTTTTGTCACTTAAAAGTAACTAAATTTTATCATTGTCATTTAAAAATTATTTTGCCTCAAACCTCTGCCATAAAACTAATATGGGTCATACCCATTTTAGATCCATTTATCCTTTAATGTGATTTGACTCATAATGATTTTGATAAAAAAAAATTAAGTTCCGTATTAGTTTAAAATGATGGTAGGGGTTTGAGACAAAATAATTTTTAAGTGACAATGATAAAGTCTTATTACTTTTAAGTGACAAAAAATAATTAAATGACTTTACTGAAATTGAAAAACAGTTCAATGATCATCAGTGAAATTAACCCCTAAATTATAAGAGTAGTTTACATAATCAAATTAAATGTATGTCCCATGAACTTTGAATTTCCTTTTCTTTAGTCAAGAGTACAAACATTGGCACAAGTTGTTATCAATTAAATTATTAAGAGCAGAACTCATGGGAAGTACTTGAGCGTAAAATAAAAGAAGACAGTAATTACTTTATGAGATAGGAAACAACCTCTAACTCATCTCAAAGAACAAAGAAAGATAAATGGCCAAAACTACCCATGTACTTTTGAAAATGGTCTAAGAATACCTCTCGTTATACTATTGGGCTATATATACCCTTCTCATCATACTTTGGAATAAATATACCCTTATTTTGGATGGAGTGCCACGTGTCAGCACCGGATGAAAACGACCCATTTTATTTTTTTACCCGATTTATTTTTAAAAACCCACCACCCGACCCATTTTAAAATTCAATTTTTTTAAAGCATATATTTTGTAAAAACTAAATTTTTTTTGTAAAAACTGGAAAAAAAAAGTAATTTGCAAAATATATATTTTTAAGTTTTTTCAGTTTTTTAAAGTATTTTTTTGTAAAAATTGAATTTTTTTTTTAAAAAAATGCTTTAAAAACTGAAAAATATATATTCTGTAAAAACTGGAAAAAAAAAGGAATTTGCAAAATATATATTTTTCAGTTTTTTCAGTTTTTTAAAGTATTATGTTTTGTAAAAATTGAAAAAAAAGATTTTGCAAAATATTTTCATTTTTTAAAAACTAATGCATATGTAGTCCACTGCTTTAGGAGTCTTTTTTTTTTTTCAGTTTTTAAAAAAATATTTTTTTTTTCAGTTTTTACAAAAAACATACTTTAAAAAAATTGAAAAGACTTAAGAATATATATTTTGCAAATTCCTTTTTTTTTCTTCCAGTTTTTAAGGAATATATATTTTTCAGTTTTTAAAGCATTTTAAAAAAATATATTTTTTTTCAGTTTTTACAAAACAATACTTGAAAAAAACTAAAAATACTTAAAAATATATATTTTGCAAATTACTTTTTTTTTTTTTTTCAGTTTTTACAAAAACAAAATCTAGTTTTTACAAAATATATGCTTTAAAAAAACTGAATTTTAAAACGGGTCGGGTGGCGGGTTTGTTAAAACGGATCGGGTAAAAAAATAAAATGGGTCATTTTCATCTGGTGCTGACACGTGGCACTCCATCCAAAATAAGGGTATATTTGTTCCAAAGTATGACGGGAAGGGTATATATAGCTCAATGGTATAACGATGGGTATTGTTAGACCATTTTCGAAAATATAGGAATATATTTGACCCCTTGCCGAACAAAGAATCATTGTTCTTTTAAAGTTCCTATATTCTCCGATTGCAAGTAAGAACAGATGGAAGATGTTTGTTGGGCTTTTATATACTCTTTCTGAATCCCATAAAAAATTGTGGCAATTGTTTACACTTTTTGTTTGTGTTGCCTCTAAAATTCTGTTGCTATGGTATGGTATATGCGAAGGCTTAGTTGAAGCATTTCAAAAGCTCCCATTGTTAGAGGAGTTGAGTCTGAAGCACATTACCATCATGACAGAAGACGTTGAAGCTCTCGAATGTCTGTATAGGGCAAAATATGTTCATATTAAATAATCATAAAATAGAGCGACACGTGGAACCAGAGATAAATGGAAAGCAAGATAGGTGAAAATCAGGCCCGGGGACAACACTCTTAGTTATCTCCGAAGGGAATGTTGCTCATAAAGGCAAATAAATACCTACCACCCGGTAGCATTCAATGAAGAATATTCTGCAATATTAAATACATAATCCGTTATAGAGAACATGACATTCATAGCCTACCGTTACACATTCTTCAATGACCCCCGTAATTGTCATTTAAGAGGGGCTTGATATTAGGACCTTGTTCCCTATGTGCAACTATAAATAGTGAGTTCAACAACCATTAGATGGACACGAATTTTCTAACAAATTTATGCTATATACTATTCAAAAGCTTAATAACATTTTATTTCTTGCTCATTGAGATCGCTACTACTGCATTCGGAAGCTCTGCTCCCCGAACCAAGCTATCTACGCTAAGTTTTGCATGTTAATTCGATTTATTTATCATTTTGGGATCAAATCGATTCGCTTGTCTATAAACCACGTATAAATTCAAATATACAATTTTACAAGTAAACAGTTTGGCGCCCACCGTGGGGCTTAGACAGTTGCATAAATGGGTTGATCCTTGCATCAATTACTAACATGTTTAAATTCTTTTTTTGTTAGCGAAAAATCACAATAAATGGCAGATAACAATGTCAACGTCGCACATAGTGTTGAGGCACAAGGAAATCATCCTAAACACGAAGACTCGATCAGTGATACCCGTATCAAGGGGGATGAGGCCACGCTGATCCATGGCAGGCACTATTTACGACATGCTCGGGAGGAAACTCCCGATGATGCTTAAGACGAGCACATAGCCAAAACAATGAGAATCCTCAAGGAGAAACAAAAGGCTCTTATGGGCCATCTCTCGCGACATAATCAGGTCATTACGGAATTGAGGCAAGCACTGTCTGGTGCTTCCAACAACGTGTATGGACGAGGCCTAGTTCCTACCGGTTTTCCCGTAATCCAAACAACACAGAGGGTTGATAACAACACCTCGAGGGGTGAGGTCGGCTTCTAAAGAGCCGGGGGAACGGTAGTGGATCCGGTAACAACAATGAGCATGATCCCTTTAAAATCGAACTTATGCGGTTTATAAGGGATATAAATGCCCGAATGAATCAAATCTCGGGTGCACCGCCCATGTTGAAAGGACCGGATTTAAAAACATATACCTAGTTGACGTATAAACCAAGCGCGACCCCAGAGTTGATTTCGAAGCAGTTCACGATGCCAGACATGCCAAAATATGATGGGACTTCAGATCCTCAGGAGCACATCACCAACTATACAACGGTGGTGAAGGGAAACAACTTAATTTTATTGAAGAAATTCGGGGAGACCCTCACGAAAGGGCTCCTGATATGGTATTCTCTTTTAACCGAGAATTCAATAGTTTCCTTCGAGATGATCGTATATTCTTTTATCAAGGCCCATGCCGGGGTCATGAAGGTATTGGTCTGAAAGGATGACATATTAAGGATTGCGCAAGAGAGTCCGAATTGCTGCGGAGTTCGTGACCAGGTTTCATAAGGAGAGGATGTTGCTACCAGTCATGCCGGATGAATGGGCAGTGGAGTCATTTTCTAAAGGGCTGAATCTGAGGAGTTCCGACGCTTCCCGAAAATTGTAAGAAAGTTTGCTCGAGTTCCAAGTAACAATATAGGCAGATGTTCACAACCTCTACAAGTTAAAGATAAGAATTGAGGATGACTAACTCGGTTTCCTGGCATCAATCAAAGGTCGGGATCGAGAAAAGAATAAGGATAAGTTGAATGATGATTTCGACGCAGACCGACGATTTTCCATAGGTTAGTTTGTGCCCTACGAAAGGGCCGAAGGATGTGACAGAGGTTTTCGGTCGGCGGATAGATTCTCTACCGATAGAAGAGCTTATTACGGCCAGAATAACAGATCATTGCAAGACAAAGACATATCGGGCTCTCTGGACTCCACCTACCCCATGCTGTCCAAATACAATTTCAATGCGAGCATAGTGCATTTGATTTTGACAATGAGAAACATTAAAGAAGCGCAGTTCTCGTGGACGATAAGATCTGACCCTGGTTAGAGGGATCCCGATCTATAGTGCGAGTATCACGAGACTAACGGCCATCAGGTAGGGGACTGCCGACATCTGCGTGAGGAGGTGGCAACATTGCTGAAAAATGAACATCTTAGAGAATTCTTAAGTGATTGGGCTAAGAGCAACTACGGTCGTAATCGAGATAAAGCGCAACGCTCGAAAGCAGGAGAAGACCGCCCTCGTCTGATGATCAATATGATTTTCGGGGGGAACGAGATTAATGGTTTAACTTTTTGGTAGCAAAACAAGATGAAGGTATCAGTGACCGATAGCAAGAGACTCCGGGAAGTTACTGAGGACGACATCACCTTTATGGAGGAGGACGCAAATGGACTCCTACGACCGCACAACTATGCCTTTCTAATCTCTCTTAATGTTCTAGATTTTAAGATTAAACGTATTTTGGTGGACCCAGGGAGTTCAGCCAACATTATCCAATGGAGAGTGCTCGAACAAGCCAAGCTATCTAGAAGCATTATTCCGGTCACCAAGATCCTCGTCGAGTTCAATCTAGCAAGCATAACAACCCGAGGGGAAATCCTACTACCCACAAATGTCGTAGGGGTAATGAAGACGACCCTTTTTGAAGTAGTAGACGACGATATAGGTTACAATATCATTTTGGGAAGACCGTGGCTGCACAAGATGAAGGCTGTGTCATCAACCTACCGTCAACTTCTGAAATTCCCGACTCCGTAGGGAATTAAACAGATAATAGGAGAGCAACCGGCAGCGAGGGAAGTGAACGCGATCTCAATTTCTAGTAGCAAAGGGAAGGAGCATGTGTCATAACAATCACAGGAACCGACGCCCGCTCCCAAGCCAAACGAAGTCATCAAAGGGGAGGAATCATCAGAATCCTATCAGCTGCCATGATATTTCCATGTACTAGAAACAACAGACGCAACCAACTCCACGACAGAAGAACTCGAGAAAATCACAATGTTTGAGAAATTCTTGGAGAGGAAGTTCCACTTGGGGACATGAATAAACCCCGAGCTCAAGTCAGGATTTATCAAATTTCTTAAGTTTAACGTTGACTGTTTTGCATGGTCGCATGCGGATATGACAGATATTTTGCCAGAAGTAGTCATGCACAAGTTAAGATTGGATCCTAACATCCCTCCGATAAGGCAGAAGAAGTACCTGATTTCCGAGGTCAGAAATAAATTCGTCAAAGAAAAGGTGATAATCTTAAACACCTACAAGAAACCCTCAACATATTGCAGAAGCACAACATGAAGCTTAACCCCAAAAAATGTGCATTCAGAGTCAACTCATGTAAGTTCTTGGGGTTCCTGGTGTCGCAGAGAGGGATCGAAGTCAATCCCGATAAAATTAAAGTTATCGAGGACATCCCCGACCAGTTATTGTAATGCCCCGCAAACTTTCGTAAAAGAATTTAAGGTTTCGTGGTGCCGATATAGGCTTACGTATTTGAGGATTACAGTACGGATTTGTTTTGGGTTGTATAATACACTGAGAATTGATGAAAATATTTTGGCAAGAGAAGGCGATTCAGCGGTCAATTTTGCAACCGCAGAACAGGTTTGCGGGCCGCATAACCATCACAAAGTTGAGCAGAGGGTTGTTGAATTTTGAAAGTTATTTTGCGTAAATTCTGCGGTCACATAATTCATTCTGCGACCGCATAAGTGGTCTGCAGACCGCAGAACGGTTGCAGACCTGACTAGTTCAACCTAGTTTTGGGCATCAGTTTTGCGGTCTATTTTGCGGACCGCATACCTGTTATGCGGTCCATTCTGTGACCGCAGACATGAGTTCTAAGAGTCCATTTTTTGATTTTTATAACCCGACCCCATTTTGATAAATAACCTTTGGGCCTTATTTTGGGGCGACCATCTGATGCTTTTTGAGAGAGGTAAGATCATTTTAGAGAGAGAAGGAGGAAACCTAACATTCTAATCATCCATTCTTGCCCCAATCTTCAAGAATCAAGGAAGCCAATCGCAAGATCTGCATCTAAGAGGTAGGGTTCTAACCCTAGTCTTCAATTTTGAATTTGGGGTGGAAGGCAGTTAATGGAAGTATGAATCTTCGGTGTGGGAGTGTTATTTATGTAGGCATGTACTATCAAGGGCTGTGGAAAGATCATTGAACTAGTATGGGTGAACTCTTGGTGTTGAGTTGGTTGTGGGGTGAAGAAAATCTTGTAGAAGAACCTTGTAACAAATTTGCACACATAGCGTTTGATAAAATGCTCAAATGAGCTGGACTATGAAGTTCTTCCTAATTTGTGTTTAATTTTGCTATTTCTCTAAATAGATCAAAGTGACTAGGATTTCCGGAACGTTGTAGTAAATTAAAATGCTCAAATCAAGGTATGTTGGCTAAACTCCTCCTTTAAAAATTGAATCCCACAGTATTTGTGTAATTTATGTAAGTCCCGAGTTGTTCATTAAAACATTGACTATCCGAATAAGCTTGTGTTGAAAGATATATGATCAATATGTATCCCAAATGCTTTTATCGTGTTATGTTATCATTAGATAATGTGTTCAAAGTATGGCTTGTGCATTAAAAATGTTTTGACTTCAAGTCAAGTTCAAACGAAGGCTATTATGCCAAACTTTGTGAAAAATCTCTATGTGCTTATATCTTAATTGCTCACACGTGTACTGAAAACCTTGATTTGAAATGCCTTGTTATTGATCATGATGATGGTGTTTGAAAGTGAAAAAGGTGAGCATGAAATACTAAATACGATCGATGTGTCAAGAATAATTTTATAATTATGGCCAATAGTGCCAATGAAATGAAAGAATGTGTGAAACACTATGAGATGAGTTTTGACTCCTTTATATAATAATATCATTAACGTCCTATGATCACCCGTGACTAGTACAAGTAAGTGGTAGTATGAACATGAACTGTGGCAGTTTCCAAAACAAAAATCATGAACTTAGTTAGTGGCCCAAGATGACAAAGAGGTATATAATAAGGTGTAAAAGAGACGTCCTATGCTAAATGATGATGAACCTTAAGGAAATAAAATTGGGTCTACGTACCATTGAAATCTACTTAATGATTGTCCATGCATGTGTTAATGTAATGAGCTACGTTTATCCATAATGAGCATGAACATGAAGTGTTCCAATGATCCGAGAACTTACGAATTTAAAAGTAGCGTTAGTCATGTCGCTTGAGTTTATACGTAGTTATGTGCATAATGATGTGTTATGAATCTTATGGACGGTCTATGAAACACATAGGTGTGTATGGAGTCCTATGGATGGTCTATGAAACACATAGGTGTGTATGGAGTCCTATGGACGGTCTATGAAACATATTGGTATATTGTATTATAAATCCTATGGACTGTCTATGAAACACATAGGTATATTGTGTTATGAATCCTATGGACGGCCTATGAAACGTATAGGCATATTGTGTATGGAATCCTACGGACAGCCTATGAAACGCATAGGTATATTGTGTATGGAGCACTATGGATGGTCTATGAAACGCATATGTATATTGTGTATGAGATGTATAGGTGTACGGTATGAATAAACACTTTGGACGGTCTATGAGACGCATTATTAACGCAAATAATAGGTGCCACTATCATTAGTGTTTTTTTTACATGTTGTTTCAATTACATTATATTATGTATTCCATGTATAGTTCATATGGCTCAGTTGATCCTAAAAGAGGTTTAAAATGATGTAAGTATAATAAGATTTGAAATTTGAATCTATGGGATGTTTCGTAGTTCCTTGATGTCTTTTATTACCTCTTATTTGAGTTACCTTAACTTCATATGTTGTTTTGTCTGCCTTACATACGAGTACTATTACACATGTACTCACGTCTCTTTTTTCGGGGGCACTGCATCGTTTAATGGATGCAGGCGGTTCCACAGCAGGCGGCATCGATCAGTGACAATAGTATATCCTCCTATCTGCTACTTGGTGAGCCCCATTTCATATCAGGGTCATGTACCTTTTATTTTCTCATGTATTGTGTTTTGAGGTATAGCTGGGGCCTTGTTGCCGGCGTTATCCTAGTACTCTCTTGTACCCATTAGAGGCTCCGTAGATATAGTGTGGGTTGTACGTTGGTGTTGGGAAGATGAAGCTAATGATGTTGTAATTGTATCACATGTTCCACTTCTAAACTAAGAATATGTAATGTAAGATCTGGAGGATTTTAAAATGAAGTAGCTAATGGTAATGAATTGGTATTGTATACACGATCTCCTTATTATCTAATTAACGAAAATATGTATTCTCTTTATTCATAAGTGAGTTTGGGTAGAAAGTATCTAAAAGGCTTGCTCAACCGAGTTATCTCGGTTGAGCGGCGGTCGCGCTCCCCGAGTTCGGGGCGTGACAATTATCAAATGTGAAGGAGGTTGAAAGTTTAACAGGAAGACGGGCTACATTAATCAGATTCATTTTTCGATCTTCGAACAAATGTCATCACTTCTTTTCACTTTTGAAAAAGAAGAACAACTTCGAATGGACTCCGGAATGTCAATAGACTTTGAAGGATTTGCAAAGGTATTTATCGAGCCCTCCGTTATTATCAAGACGGGAGGAAGGCGAGCAAATACTAATTTACTTAGCGGTCTCGGAGGTAGCGGTTGTTGACGGCCAATTTTGACCCTCACTTTTAAAATTGATTTATTTATTCTTAAATCTTTACAATGAATGGTTTGAAAGTATTTTCTATCTATAATTATTTATTTTTTACAAATTTATTAAGTATTATTTTTGAAATTAATAACCTAGCATTAGTATTATATAATTACAAATATACTTATTATTTTAATACTATTAAAATAATTTTAAAATACACCATAGAGGTTTTATAATTAATTTAACGAATTACTTCTCAAATTTTGATTAATTAGATTACTATGTTGATAATTCAAAACTAGTGTTATAATTTAGAAAACAAAGTATCTTATAAATAATTAATTGCAATAGTTAGTAGTATATTTGATATTAAAAGCTTAATACATTTTATTGAAAATAATTAAATTTATTTAAGTCAATTTTAAAAGGGTTAAAAACTAAAGGGCTACAATTGTAATTTCTTAATTAAATATACAAAGGTCATTTCTTAAATTAAACCGACCCAATACACTAGCCCAATCCGTAAATGACCCAGGTCCAATTCCCTCCCTATCCACTTTGGCAATCCATGCCATTCCCATTGAATCAATGAGATCGGAAAATGTCACCTCCCCATAACACTCACAAAAGAAGCACAGTGAATCCAAGTTGTCCGCTTCTTAAATAAATGGCTCACAATTTATCTCCGTTTTCCCTTTAGTTTTAAAACACTCACCAAGATATCTCATCTCTATCGTCAAAACACTATAATCTGACGGCCACCAAAATTCCTCTTCAAAACCTTTAAGTGCCCGAATTATCAGGGCCGTTGATCATCAGATCCAACGGCCCCGATCTCGTCTCCCTATCTTAATCTGGAGACGACCCCTCCCACTTCTCCCTGACCCTAAATCATTTCCTCTCATACTCAGTCGCCACTTCTTTCCTTTTCCTCTCAACTCTCTCAACTACCATCACCTAATCAATCAAGAAAACATTGCAAAAGATCGTGCAATGTCTCAACTCGCTCAGAGATTTATCCCTACTGTCTCGTACATCCGTGATTCCCGCTGAACCTCTCCTCTTTCATCGATAAAGTTTGAAATCCTCAAATCCAAACCCTAACCCCAAAGATGAAACCTTAAATCTCTTATGATCTTTTAAATCCATGGCATGCAGGGTTATCCATTTTGCTCTTGTACTTCAAATCTTGTTGTTCTTTCCATTTTCACCATTTGATTTAAAAAGCCCTAATCAAGGAGTCATAGACCAAAACGTGAAACTTGAATTCGTCTAATTTTCTCTCATGACATTTCAAATCGAAGTAAGCGTGAGGACATTAGCTAGCTTCATCATTGATATTTGATATCCAGAGGCCAAATGCAATGACCTCTGGGTATTCGAGTTTCGACCGATGGTCTCTCATGCTTCAACGGTCGATCTCTCATTTCCCCATGCCCAGGTAATTATCTATCACTGTTTTCACCTCAGTGCATCTTTGATTTTCACTCGATTGTGCTTGCATCGCCACTCCTCAGTCACTCTCCACTATCGATCTGAATCTGGAACCCTAATACTTCACAACCACTATAAATAGGGGCTTTTAGTGTTCTCACCTAACAGACAAAAAAATGAAACAATAGAAGATACACCACAACATCACTTAACAAACAAAGAATATATCAATTTTATTCTTGAGTAGTAAAAAACATAATCAAGCTAGGGTTTTGCTAACAAACTTCTAATTTCTTTATGATTATGAGCCTTACACTTGTCGGAGTTTGAGTTTTTCATTCTATACAGCTAATTAAGAGTCTTTTTTTGGTTTGCTGCTCAAAAGGAGGTCAGTACACCTCCACCCTTTCTCTTTTGACTGTTTTACTCAAATATCATGAACATGCCTACTGTCGTTATTAGTTGTTTCTGTTTACAATGTTTGTCATTAATGTATAGATGTTATTTCCAGTTCATAATGTTGTGTTGTTAATTTATGTTCATCTGTTATGCTTCTAAGTATCTCTAATTGGTATTGATTGAGTAGCTATGTGGCTTTAATGACTTCAATTATGTATTGAACAACCTATGTGATTAAGTTGCTAAACATGCCTTAATGATTTCTCATATCTACGTAGACTTCAGACTTTCCTCTAATGTTTTGTTATAATCTTCATGCCTATAATGTTATATTCTTTTGGATTATGTTGTTCTATACTTGGGGTTGTGTAACGACCCAACCGATCGTTTTGAGCACTACAGCCTCGTTCCCCCCATTTACTGCTCCGTTTGTGGTTTATAGTTGTTGTATGACTTATCGGGTTAGTTAGTTCGGGTCCAGAGAGAATTTAGAGTGAAATAAGACACTTAGTCTCTTAAATGGAAAGCTTAAGTTGGCAAAGTTGAACGGATGTTGATCTATGTGTAAACAACCTCAGATTCAAATTCTGATAGTTTCAGTAGCTCTGCATGGTGATTTTGGACTTAGGAGTGTGTCTGAAAAATTATTTTGAGGTCCGTAGTGGAATTAGGCTTGAAATGACGAAAGTCGAATTTTTGGGAAGTTTGAGCGGGGGGGTTGACTTTTTGATATCGGGTTCGAAATTCGATTATGGAAATTGGAATAGCTTCGTTATGTCATTTATGACTTGTGTGCAAAATTTGAAGTCATTCCGAATTGATTTGATGTGTTTGAGCACAAGATATTGAATTTGGAAGTTCAAACTTCATTAGGCTTGAATCCGGGTGCAAATTGTGTTTTTGATGTGATTTGAGGCCTCGACTAAGTTCGTATGATGTTTTAGGACTTGTTGGTGTATTTGGTTGAGGTCCCGGGGGCCTCGTATGAGTTTCGGATGACTAACAGATCAATTTTGGACTTTGCATTCCAGCTGAAGAATGTTGGGTTTCTCTCACTAGTTTCCTTCTATACGATCGCGTGAGAAGGATCACGGTCGCATAGGCTTGTTTGGGGCAGAGGTGAAATTGTTCTATGTGATCGCGTGAAGGCAACCATGATCGCGTAGGCTTGTTGATGCAATGACGATTGTTGTTCTTCGTGATCGCGTAAAGTGGGCCGCGATCGCATAGCTGTGGGAGTCTATTATTCGCGAATGTGTGAAGAAAGTCGCGTTAGCATAGAGGAAATGGAGCAGAAGTTGAGGTCACGTGTTTGTGCTTCGCAATCGCGTGGACGAGTCCGCGATAGCGTAGGTCTGTAAAGTTGTGCATCGCGGTCGCATGGTCAGGTCCGCGATCGCTTAAGGTTAAAACTGGTCAGGGGCAAACTGTGCTTCGCGATCGCGTGAGATTGTCCGTGATCGCGTAGAGCAAATGACTGGGCAGAGAGTTTAAGTTCTGAAATTTTTTACCGATTTGGAGCTCGGGAAGTAGCGATATTTGGGAGATTTTTTAGGAAAACAACGGGGTAAGTGTTCTTAACTCAATATTGGTCAAATTACCTAAATCCATGGTTGTTTATAACATTTAATTGGTGAATTAAGTTGGAAAATTGTAAAATCCTCTTGGTTTAATTTGAAGATTTGAGGGTTGAGTTGATGTCATAATTGAGTGAAATTTGTATGGTTGGACTCGTGGTTGAATGGGCGTTCATATTTTGTAATTTTTGTCGGGTTCTGAGATGTGGGCCCCACGGGCAATTTTTGGAGTGTAATTTTGGTTTTGTGGAAAATATTAGTATTTCGATATGGAATTAATTCCTATAATTTTGTGGACGGAATCAAATTTATTGTGACTAGATTCGAGCTGTTTAGAAGTTGATACGCGCAAAATGAAATTTCTGGAGCATTGTTTAGCTTGCTCAACATTGGATTCGTCTTATTCAAGGTAAGCAACTCTTCTAATCTTGGAGTTGAGGGTATGAACCCTGAATATATGTATTATATAAATTGTTGGGAGGTGACGCATATTTAGGTGACGGGCGTGTGGGCGTGCACCATAGAAATTGTAACGTAATTTGTTCCGTGGAATTTTGTAGTCAAATAATCTTGGCATACTGTGTAGTTTTATGTGTTAAAGAAATTGAGGTGAGAATCATATTAAAAATCATGCTGAGGCAAATGTTGGTGCTATTGGGACCCACAGAGGTCATTTCTACTGTCGATTTATTTGTTTAAATTATAAATTCATACTCAGTCATATTCATTTCATTACATGTCATATTCCAGTCTCTGTTGTTATTTATTGATACATCATATCATCATTTTCGGGCTATTTTCATGATATTGTGAGCCCATGAGAGAGACTAGAGAGATTGATGACTGAGGGAGATCGAGGGCCTGACTGTGAGGATATTTATGCAATCGGGTTGCACGCTGCAGCATGCCATATTGGCTTTATATATTATTATTATTATTATTATTATTATTATTATTATTATTATTATTATTATTATTATTATTATTATTATTATTATTATCATGTGGATCGGGGCTGCCCGCCTGCAGCAGGCCTTATAGGCTTTACATAGCACGCGAGTTGTCCGTGCAGTACGTGAGTTGTCTGTACGGATCTAGATATTGATACTATAGCACGTGAGTCGTCCATGTAGCACGTGAGTTATCCGTGCGATTTATAACGCTTGGGCTGAAGGAGCCCTTCCGGAGTCTATACACCCCTAGTGAGCGTGGTTAATATTATTGAGGGATGGATATTCCCTGGACATGGATCTTGTCCGAAGAATTATATACCTGGATATGGATCTTCTCCACGGGCTGGATTGACCCTATTCGGTACTGAGTGACTGATGATCAGTTGATGTGTATATTCCGGGATGGATCTTCCCTAGGCCGGATTGGCCATATACAGTACTGGGAAATTGGGCATGATGAGTGGAATGTGTGAGAAAGTGAGATTGAGTAATCTGAGAGTGTGAGTACATGAGTTCATATCTGAGATACATTGCATTGACATGCACACATCAGATACATGCATAGAGATGTATTTTTCTCATGTTGTAGCGTATCACATCATTCATGATTTCTTACACATGATGACATATGGGCATAGTGATGTATTTGTTTTACACTGGTTATCTGGAAAGAAAATGAGACATTTTAATCATCATTGAAAGGACCTTTGGAAAAAATTACTGTTTTCAAACTTATTCATATTTTTGGCAAACTCGGTAAACGATTTGGGTTTTCACCGATGTACTTGAAAGGCAGAACTATTTTCAGAAATCATGTTTTTGTTGAGCATTTGATTGTTGAGTTACTTCTGGTATTACTTGTTTTATGTTTTTGTGAACTATTGTTGGTTATTAGAATGGACTCTGACCTTGGTACAAGCTCGTCACTACTTTCAACCTAAGGTTAGGTTTGTTACTTATTAAGTACCTAGGGTCGGTTATACTCATACTACACTTCTGCACCTTGTGTGCAGATGATGGCTGCTTATGTTGATGTGTTCGTTGAGAGCTGGATCTGGAGATGTACCCACATTCCGATTGTAGTTGCTTCTTGTTCATGGTAGCCTTAGATTTATAACAATCTATTCATGTATATTTCGAACAGATGATGTATTTATTGGATATCAGTTTTGTAAACTCTATTCTTAGAAACTCGTGATTTGTACTACCAGTTCTTGGGAAATATATAAGATTAGGATAATTCTTTACTTAAATTGCTTTATTAATTGTTATTGGAATTGGTTAGTGGATAATTATCTTACCTAGCGGGTGGGTTAAGTGTCATCACGACTAGTCGGATTTTGGGTCATGACAGGTTGTTGTTACACAATTCTAGCTAGAAGATACATGAAAGTACATACTGTTACCCTGCATCACTTGGTTAAGGCTTCTTTTCTTTACATAAGTGCTTGTTAATCTTTAAGTATTATTTGAGTCATCACTATGAAATCTTTATGTCCCTGTCGAACTTTTAGTTGTATCTCTAAGTATGAAACAGTCTTATTAGAATGAACTTCTGTGAACATCAGTGATCATTCTGCACATTTTCATATCACTGATTTAATTGATTTTCAGGTTTGGTGATTTACTTGGTTATATTGTTGCTTAATTTGGAAGATGTTATTTCGTGACTTCATACCTGTCGTATTTATTTCATCTTCCCTTTTTTGCATGTTCCCTCCCAGTTAGTAATCTTCTTATTTTTTTTGCAGTTTCATATATACTTGTATAGGTTTATTTACGTAGGTGTAATGACCCGACCAGTCGTTTTAAGCATTATAGCCCTGTTTCCCATTTGATGTATGCTCATTTGTTATTATATGAGTTGCCGGGGTGGTTGATTTAATTTCGCGGAGGTGTTTCGGAATGAGTTAGGACACTTAGTCCCATGGTTGGAAGCCCAAGTTAAAAGTGTTGACCGGATATTGGCTTATATGCAAATGACTTCGTAACAGAGTTTTAATGGTTCTGATAGCTCCGTATGGTGATTTGGACTTAGGAGTATGACCGGATATTAATTTGGAGGTCGGTAGGTGATTTTGGCTTGAATTGGCGAAAATTGAAAAAGGTGAAGTTTGGAGAGTTGAGAAGTTTGACCAAGAGCTGACTTTGTGGTTACCATGCCCGAATCTTGGTTCCGGGAGTTGGAATAGGTCCGTTGAGTCATCTATGACTTGTGTGGAAACTTTGAGGTCAATCGGAGTTGGTTTGATAGATTTCAACATCGATTGAAGAAGTTGAAAATTCATTAGTTTCATTAGGCTTGAATTGGGGTGCGATTCATATTTTTGATATTGTTTGATGTGATTTGACTCGACTAGATTCGTATCGTATTTTAGGACTTGTTGGTATGTTTGGTTGAGGCCTCAGGTGAATTTTGAATGGTTAACGGATTGGAATTTGGACTTAGAAGATTGTTGATGTCACAGGTCTGGTTTCCTTATTTGCGATCGCGTGTGAAGGTGTAACGACCTAGCAGGTAGTTTTGAGTATTTTAGCCCCGATCCCTTATTTATTATCTCCTCTGTGTTATATTATGGTTCAGGGACTTGCTGGTGTGCTAGATTTCGGGTTAGAGAAAGTCTCGGAGTAAAATGGGATACATAGACCTTAAGTTGGAGGTTTAAGTTGTACAAGTTGACCGTAGTTTGAGTTGTGCAAAGAAGACTCTAGAATAGAGTTTTGAGGGTTCCAATAGCTCCGTATGGTGATATTTGTCTTAGGAGCATGTCCAGATATTGATTTGGAGGCCCATAGGTCGTTTCAACATGAATTGGCGAAAGTTAGAAAAATTAAGGTTTGGAAGATTTGGAAAGTTTGATCCAGAGTTGACTTTATTGATATCAGAGTCGGATCTCGATTCCAGAAATTGGAACAAGTCCGTAATGTATTTTATGACTTGTGTGCAAATACTTGAGGTTGATCGGAGTTGTTTTGGTATGAATCGGCATTAGTTTTGGAATTCAGAATTTCATAAGTTCTTTAGGCTTGAATCGATGTGCGATTCGTGATTCTAGTATTGTTTGATGTGATTTGATGCTTCGAGCGCGTTCGTATGATGTTTTAGGACTTGTTGATATGTTTGCTTGAGGACTCGGGAGCCTTATGTGTAATTTAGATCATGTTCGGCGCATTTCCGAACATTAAAGATTACTGAATCTGGTGCTTCTGGTTTACTTATACGCGAGCGAGTAGATTAACGCGATCCCGAAGAGTAGTTTGGCACTAGGGGAAATTTGCTTTATGCGATCGCGAGAGGAGGTATGTGATTGCGGAAGGTTGCCTTTTAGTGAATCGCGGACGCGTGAAGGAGGTCACGTTTACCTAGAAGGAATGGCGAGGTTTGGGGCTGAGGTAGTTTGTTCTACGCGATCGTGTGGCCTGGGATGCAATCATGAAGTTGAGGCAGCTTTTGTATCGCATTCGCGGTGGGTTTCATGCAACTGCGAAGAGTAAATCACTGGGCTGCAACTTTAAGTTTCAAAGTCGAGGGTTTTATCTATTATTTTATAATTGGGTTAAGAATTCTTAACTCGGTTTTGGTTAATTTACAAGAATCTATTGTTGTTTTTATGATCTAATTAGAGATTTGAGTTGGTAAATTGGGGTAAAATGGTAGAAACTTCTTGGGCTAAAAATTGAGGATTTGAAAGGAGATTTGAGTAGTTCTTGTATGGTTGAACTCATTATCGAATGAGTGTTCAGATTTTGTAATTTTGTCTGGTTCCAAGGCGCGGGCCCGGGTTGACTATTTAGGTTGACTTTTTAATTCTTTGCAAATATCATAATTTCATATTTTGAATTAGTTTCTTATAGTTTATATTGTTAGTATGAAGTTGTTTTGGCTAGATTCGAGTCGTTCGAAGTTAGATAATCGAGGAAAAGGCCTACTAGTTGATTGAGTTAGCATGATTTGAGGTAAGTGACTTGACTAACCTTGTGTTGGAAAATTTTCCCTTAAGGTTGGTGTTGTTTGTGATAATTGTGATGTGTGGAAGCCGTGTACGCAAGGTGACGAGTAGGTACACGGGCTAAATATGAAAATTACCGGTCTTAGATATGTAGATTCCTTTCATGCCTTAATTGAGTTATCTTAACATGTTATATTTTCTTAGTCTATTTTCACATGTCTACTTGTCTTATTCTCTTACATGCTAATTGCCCTACATGTTTGGTTGAAGTTCTTGTTTCATTTATTCCGTATTTATTACTTAATTGTTGAACTCTTTACTTGAAGTTGTTAAATCGTGGAATATCTTGTTGTTGAATTTGGTATTAAGATATAAAAGCCGTGATTTACATTAAGGCAAATTATTAAGTTGTGAAATACCATTCTATTGAGTTGTTTATTCCGGTTGTTATTGTTGAGACTCTTGTGTACTTTGTGGTTGAGCCATGAGCTGTTTACTTTGCAATTTCTATTATTGTTTGGTTTCTCTGGCAAGTTGTGAATAGGGCACTTGAGGTGCGATCTGTGGTACGATGTGATATTGATACGCATGCGGTGGTATAAGATTTTGGGGTTGAAACGCATACGGTGAGAGAAGGTGGGCTTGATACGCGTGGCTAGTAGGGGAACTACTAAAAGTCATGCGTTGCGATAAGGTGGGCTAAAACGCGGGATGCTATTTCGGGAAAATGATTTTCAAAACTAAATGTAATGGCTCTCGCGGTGATATAAGGAAAGATTGTGACTTATTCTTGTGATTTGAGACTACGAGGTGGTACCTCGGTAGTGACTCTTGTTGGCATTTATCTATTTCTTTGCACTTATGTTTGGTTGTAGTTTCCTTAGTATATTATTAATTGTCTTTCTCCGTGTTGCACCATTTTCTTAGTTCCGTGTAGCTAACCTTATTATTGATTCAATTTCATTACTGTCATTATGCCACTGCCTTACCTTTGTTTAGTCCTTTATTCATTCAAGTAGGGCCTTGACATGACCTCATCACTACTCTACCGCGGTTAGGCTTGGCACTTACTAGGTACTGTTGTGATGTGCTCATGCTACTCTTCTGCATTTTGAGTCTTATAATTATTGTTTAAGTTATTTCTGCATGTTTGTTAAGCTTACCTAGTCGTAAAGACTAGGTGCCGTCACAATATCCTACGAGGGAAAATTTAGGGTCGTGACAAGTTGGTATCAGAGCCCTAGATTCATAGGTGTTATGAGTCACAAGTAAGTTTGGTAGAGTCTCGCGGATCAGTACGGAGACATCTGTACTTATCTTCCGGAGGCTATGGAACTGTTAGGAAATGTTTGGCTTCTTTGAATTCTTATTGTGCGAATTTGTTGACTTCGAAATTCTAAATCATTGTCTTTCTATTATCTCACAGATGGTGAGAACACGCACGACTGGATCTGATGATCACACACTCGCACCCACTGCTAGAGCCGCGAGAGGCTAGGGCTGGGGAAGAGGCCGAGGACGGACACATGGTGCAGTCAGAGCACCCGCACGAGCTGCTACAGAGGATCCACCAGTAGCTTCGGTTGGAAAGCAAGCACCTGAGATACCTGTTACTACCCCTGCACTTCAAGGGACTCTCGCCCAATCTTTGGGCATGTTTGGCACTCTAGCTTAGGAAGGGTTGATTCCATTTGCTCCTACCACATCTCAGGCCGGGGGAGGGACCCGGACACCTATCGCCCGTACCCCAGAGCAGTGGGTCCAGGTTCAACAGGTACCAGAGGTCATACCAGTGCAGCCAACAGTCCCAATTCAGCCCGAGGTTAGGGAAACAACTTATGAGGGGGAGCAGCTCAAGTTCGACAGGTACAAGAACTACCATCTTCCTACTTTCAGCAGTTTGGCATAAGAGGATGCCCAAAGCTTTCTTTAATAGTTCCACTGTATCCTCCGTACTATGGGTATTGTGGAGTCCAGTAGGGTTGCTTTCACTATATTCCAGCTTAAGGGAGCGATTTATCTGTGGTGGCAAGCGTATGAGTTGGGTCGTCCGGCCGAGGCAACTTCACTCACTTGAGCTGAGTTCTTAGATATGTTCATGAGGGATTTTGTTCCTCAGAGTCTCAGGAATACATGACGCGCAGAGTTTGAGCAGTTACGCCAGAGTGCTATGACCGTATCAGAGTATGCGGTCCGTTTCAATGATTTTTCCAAGCATTCACCAGTCCGTTTCAATGATTTTTCCAAGCATTCACCAACCTTGGTTGCTACTATCAAAGAGCGGGTTCGTCGATTTATTGAGGGGCTCAACCCTGGTATCAGATTCAGCATGGCCCGAGAGTTGGAGATGGACATCCTATACCAGAAGGTAGTGGAGATCGCTAGGATATTGAAGGAAATGTGGGTCAAGAAAGAGAGGAGAAGGAGGCCAAGAGGCCTCAAGATTCTGGCATATACAGTGGTGTCCGTGCCCTAGTTGCAACTCGCCATGGAATGGTCTATGCGAGACGCCATAGTTATTCAGCACTTCCAGCTTCCAGCGGTATTCAAACCACTCCCAGGCTCCAGGTTGCCCATTATGCACCGCTATTGTCTAGTGTACCTCCTGTATAGGGTGCTTTCAGTGGTCAGTCCAACCGATCAGGCCCAAGCCAGTGTTAGCAGTCATGTCCTCCGAGAGCTTGTTTTGAGTGTGGTGACTCTCGTCACATAGTGAGAGACTACCTAGACTCAAGAGGGGTGCACCTCCACAAATTACTCAGGCACCGCATATTCCATCGTGTCCTGGGGCTTCTCAGGCCATGGTTGCCACACCAGTTGCCACTCCACCTGCACAACCAGCTCTAGGTGTAGGTCGGGCAGGTAGAGGTCACCCTAGAGAGGGAGGTCAGACCAGATATTATGCTCTTCCTGCTAGGACTGAGGCAATTGCATCTGACTCAATTATCACATGTATTATTCTTGTTTGTCATAGAGAGTCATCAGTCTTGTTTGATCTAGGATCTACTTATTCCTATATATCATCTTATTTTGCTCCATATTTGGGTATATCTCTTGATTCTTTGAGTTCTTATTTCTATGTGTCCACACCTGTGGAAGATTCTATTGTTGTTGATCGTGTGTATTGGTCGTGTTTAGTTGTTCTTGTTGGTTTTGAGACCAGAGCCAATCTATTGTAGCTCAGTATGGTGGATTTTGATATTATTTTGGGCATGGACTGGTTGTTTCCCTATCATGCTATTCTCGGTTGTCACACCGATACTGTGACGTTAGCTATGCCAGGTTTACCACAGATAGAGTGAAGGGATGCATTAGATTACATTCCTAGTAGGGTTATCTCATTTCTAAAGGCTCAGCGTATGGTTGAGAAGGTGAGGGTGAAATGTCTGTCCATCTGAGGGTGAAATGTTGTATTCAACTCCACCTGCGTGCCTAGCTCACAATGTACGGCCCTCCAGAACCCCAATGTAAACTGCGTACCTCGGCCAGAGATGATGAATAACGGTGCACCATGAAGTTTGACAATCTCGGGAATATAAACTTGAGATAGTCACCGCTGTAATGAAATGAGTCGACTTGGTCAACATATCCACAATCACCCATATTACATCGAACTTCCTCTAAGTCCGTGGGAGCCCGACAACAAAATCCATAGTAACCCGCTACCATTTGCATTCTGGAATCTCTAGCCTTTGAAGCAATCCACCTGGCCGCTAATGCTCATACTTTATATGCTAGCAATTTAGGCATCGAGCCACATACTCCACTATGTACTTTTTCATTCTCCTCCACCAATAGTGTTTCCTCAAGTCATGATACATCTTAGCGGAACTCGAATGAATGGAGTACCGCGAACTTTGGGCCTCCTGAAGAATCAACTCACGCAAATCATCTACATTGGGCACACATAGCCTGCCCTACATCCGCAACACACTGTCATCCCGAATAGTGACCTCATTGGCATCGCCATGCTGAACCGTGTCCTTAAGGACAAGCAGATAGAGGTCATTATACTAACGCTCTCTGATACGATCATATAGAGAAGATCAAGAAACCAAACAAGCCAAAACTCGACTCGACTCTGAAACATCAAATCTAACAAATTGGTTGGCCAAGGCCTGAACATCCAATGCTAATGGTATCTCCGTTGCCGGCTGATATGCTAAACTTGCCAAGGCATGAACAATAGCTACTAACTCAAGGTCGTGGATATGATAGTTCTTCTCATGTACCTTCAGCTGTCTAGACGCATAAGCATTCACCTTATCGTCCTGCATCAACACCATACCGAGACCAATACACAGTACATAGTATAAGACCCAGAACCCATAGGCAACATCAACATTGGGGCTACAGTCAAAGCAGTCTTGAGCTTTTGAAATCTCTCATCACACTCCTCGGTCCACATGAATGGAGCATCCTTCTGGGTCAATCTAGTCTTAGGTGCAGCAGTAGATGAAAAACCCTCTACGAATCGATGGTAATACACTGCTAAACCAAAAAAACTCCGGATCTCAGTAGTTGAAGACGCTCTGGGCCAACTCTGCACTGCTTCAATATTCTTCGGATATACATTGATCCCCTTACTCAACTCTACATGGTCCAAAAATGCCACCGAATCACGCCAGAATTCACACTTTGAAAATTTTGCATAAAACTTCTTTTCTCTCAAGGTCTGAAGCACGATCCTCAGGTGTTGCTCATGATCCTCCCGGGTACGGAAATACACCAAGATGTCATCAATAAACAAAATAACGAATGAGTCAAGATAGGGCTTGAATACACTCTTCATCAAGTGTATTGCTGCTGGGGCTTTGGCTATCCAAAATGACATCACAAGGAACGCGTAATGGCCATACCGAGTCCTGAAGGAAGTCTTCGGGATATCTGGCTCCCGAATCTTCAACTGATGATAGCTTGAACATAAGTCAATCTTTGAGAACACTATGGAACCCTGTAACTGATCAAATAGGTCATCAATGCGTGGAAATGGATACATGTTCTTCACTGTAACCTTATTCAGATGTCGATAATCAATACATATATGCATAGAAACATCATTCTTCTTTACAAACAAGACTGGAGCACCCGAAAGCAACACACTCAGCCAAATGAAGCCCTTATCAAGTAACTCTTGCAACTGCTCCTTTAACTCCTTCAACTTTGCTGGGGCCATACGATATAGTGAAATAGAAATGGGCTGATGCCCGATAATAAATCAATACCAAAATCGATATCCCTATAGGGCGGTATGCTTAGAAGATCAGCCGGAAATACATCTGGATAATCCCTCACTACCAGAACTGACTCAACGGTAGGAGTATCAACACTGGCATCTCTCACATATTCTAGATATGCATCACATCCCTTTCCAACCATCCGGTGTGCCTTAAGGAAAGACACCACCATGCTAGGAACATAATCTAAAGTACCTCTCCTCTCTAACTGCGGCAAGCCTAGCATAACCAACGTCACCATTTTGGCGTGACAATTAAGGATAGTATGATAGGGCGACAACCAGTCCATACCGACGATAATATAAAAATCTACCATATCGAGCAACAATAGATCGACTGTGCTTTCAAAACCATCAAGAACAACTAAACACGATCGATACACATGGTCAACAATAATGGAATCTCCCACAGCTGTGGACACATAGACAGGAGAACTCAAAGAATCATAGGATACACCCAAATATGGAGGAAAGTAAGATGACATAGGAATAAGTGGAGCCTGGATCAAATAAGACTGATGCATCTCTATGACAAATCGCAACAATACATGTGATGACGGAGTCGGATGCAACTGCCTTCGTCCTAGCAGGAAGAGCATAATATCTGGCCTAGCCTCCCCCTCTAGGGCGACCTCTACCTCTATCTGGATGAGCAGGTGAAATGGTAAGTGGTGCGGTAACCACATCTAAGAAGCCTGAGGACCCTATGGAATACATGAGGCTTGAGTATTCTGTGGAGGTGCACCCCTCCTGAGTCTGGGGCAGTCCCTTACCATATGGAGAGTGTCACCACACTCAAAACAAGCTCTCGGAGGATATGGCTGCTGGAACTTGCTCGGACCTAGTCGGTTGGACAAACCACTGAAAGCACCCTATGGACTGATTGTCGCACTATCATGTTATCCTTGATTATCACACCAAGAAGGGGACGTTAGCTATGCCAGGCTTGCCATGGTTGGAGTGGAGAGGTACATTAGATTATGTTCCTAGCACCATAATCCACCTGATTGGGCCACACCCTCCATAAGACTCACCAAACGGACTAGAGCGTCCTGAAGTACTAGAGTAGCTATGAATCCTTCCGGAACCTGAGCTGGTCCAACAGGTACCGTCTGAGCTAGAACCTCCGCTTCTAAATCCACCTGAGGTTCTACAACAGGTGTTGCTGCTCGAGCCCTAGATTGGGCCCTGCCTCTGCCTCTACCTCGGCCTCTGGCGCAACTTCGGCCTCGGCCTCCACCCCTAGTCATAGTTGTCATTGGGGGCTCTGGCTCCTGTTCGGCTGTAGACGCAGTGCATGTTCTTGATATATGCGAGAGGACAAAAATAGAAGAGTTCAATCGTCAATGATAGAATAAAATCGCACGACATAGTAGATTAGAAGTGAAATTGTTCCTAAATTCCATACCCTCTAGAAGATAAGTACATACGTCTCCGTACTAATCCTTCAGACTCTACTAAGCTTGCTCGTGACTCGTGAGACCTATGTAACCTAATGCTCTGATACCAACTTGTCACGACTCGAAATTCCCACCTTCGGGACCGTGATGGCGCCTAACATTTCACTTACTAGGAAAGCCAACATTAAAATAATTTTAACCATTTTTTAACAATTTAATTTAATTAATAATAAAGAAACTAATAACTGGAATAAAATCTGAAATAAAGTGAGCAAACCGTAATAATAGCGATGTCTAAATACCATTCTAGAACTGGTGTCACAAGTGCACGAGCTACTAGAATAATAAAATAAGGGTCTGAGTGAAAATAGAGTTGTCTGACAGAAATACACAGCTAAAATAATGTAGATGGGGACTTTAGAACTGCGAACGCCGTGCAGTTATACCTTAAGTCTCCTTTGGATAGCTAAATCCGAGCAAATCTATTGTACGCCATTGGGACCAATTCTTGTATTTGCACAAGAAGTGCACAGTGTAGTATGAGTACAACCGACCCCATGTACCAAGTAAGTGCCGAGCCGAACCTCGACGAAGTAGTGACGAGGCTAAGGTAGCTCACTTATATTAACCTATACACAATAATAATAATAATAATAATAATAATAATAATAACAACAATATAGGAAAACAAGAATAGAAATTAAACCGGTAAATCATATCAACAATCAAGCCAATTCGGCAGTCATATCCAATTATTACATAAATCACTTTCCGTTACGGCGTGCAACCCGATCCCACAATAATTTCATATTCAATTTCCGTTGCGGCGTGCAACCCGATCCTTAATATATCTTTTCAATCAATTCTGTACTGTGTGCAACTCGCTCCTCCAATATATTCACTTTCAATCAATTCTGTTGTGGCGTGCAACCCGCTCCTCCAATATATTCACTTTCGATTTTATTGCGTCGTGCAACCCGCTCCTCAATAATATAATTTACCAATTCTTATAAAAAACATTATTCCAATAAATGCATCAATTAATATTAAATTTTAAGACAACAAGAATATAATATTTATGATTTATTTAGAAACAATTGATGACAAGTAGAAACTAATTGTGGAAATTAAGGAGGGAATAGGCAATTTAATATTTAGTATGCTAAATGTCAAGTAATAGTTAAGTCACATAAATCCAATAGGCATGTAGCAAATATAGCATGGACTCAAGGCATAATATTCAGCAAAGAATATGAGAAAAATAATTAATATAATAATCAATTCATGATTTAAAATAATTTATGATTTCCAGATAAATGTGCACACAATCAATTTGACGACGTATAGGCACTCGTCACCTCGCCTATACGTCGTTAGACATGAAATTCACGTACCAATAATTCAAGGGTTCTATTCCCTCAAGTCAAAGTTAACCATGACACTTACCTTGCTTTGCAACCAAATTCAAGATTCCAATACACCTTTGCCTCGCGAATTCATGTCCGAAAGTTTCAAATATAGTCACAAACAATTCAATATACTCAACACGAATCGTTGGAATTAATTCCATATGAATTTATTAATAAAACAAACGTTCTTCTCGAACAAAATTAGAAAAGTACATGATCTGGTGAAAATGTGTAGATATTTACTCCGCATGTCTGACTCGGACTTCCAGGTAGTTGTCCCAATTAACTGACCTCTCCATTGCACCCGAACTGAAAGATAATTCTTAGACCTCAATTGTCGGATCTGCCGGGCTAGAATAGTTACCGACTCCTCCTCATAAGTCAAATATTTGTCCAATTGGACTGAGATGAAGTCTAACACATGGGACGGATCACTGTGATACTTCCGAAGCATGGACACATGGAACACCGGATGAATTGCTGATAGACTAGGTGGTAATGCAAGCCTGTAGGCTACTTCACCCACCCTTTCAAGAATTCCAAAGGATCCTATATACCTAGGGCTCAACTTGCCCACTTTCCGAACCTCATTACACCTTTCATAGGTGAAACCCGGAGCAATACTCTTTCTCCAACCATAAAGGCAACATCACGAACTTTACAGTCGGCATAACTCTTTTGCCTAGACTGAGCTATGCGAAGTCAATCCTAAATAATCTTGACCTTATCCAAGGCATCCCGTACCAAATCGGTACCCAACAAACAACCTTGTCTTGGTTCAAACCACCCAACTGGCGAATGACATCTTCTCCCATATAATGCTTCATATGGAGCCATTTTAATGCTCGACGGGTAGCTGTTATTATAGGAAAACTCTGCAAGTGGCAAGTACTGATCTGAAGAATCTCCAAAATCTATAATACAAGCACGAAGCATATCTTCAAATATCTGAATAGTGTGCTCTGATTGTCTGTTTGTCTGTTGATGAAATACTATACTCAAATCAACCTGCGTGCCTAACTCACGCTGTACAACACTCTAGAAGTGCGAGGTGAACTGCGTACCTCGATATGAAATAATAGACACGGGCACACCGTGAAGGTGGACAATCTCACGAAGGGAAATTTTAGCTAACTGCTCTGAAGAATAGGTAATTTCTACTGGAATGAAACGGGCTTACTTGGTCAGCCTGTCCATAATGGCCCATACTGCGTCGAACTTCTTCTAAGTCCATGGGAGTCCAACAACAAAATACATAGTGATACACTCCCACTTCCACTTAGAAATTTCTAAATTCTGAAGCAAACCACCAGGTCTCTGATGCTCGTACTTAACTTGCTGACGATTCAAACACCGATCTACATATGCAACTATATCCTTTTTCATTATTCTCCACCAATAATGTTTCCGCAAATCTTGATATATTTTGGCGGCACCTGGATGATAGAATACTTGGAACTGTGTGCCTCCTCAAGAATTAATTCACAAAGCCTATCCACATTAGGCATACAAATATGATCCTGCATTTACAGAACTCCATCTTCCCACACAGCAACCTGTTTGGCATCACCGTGCCGCACTGTGTCCTTAAGTATAAGCAAATGAGGATCATCATACTGCCTCTCTCTGATGCGCTCATATAAAGAAGACCGAGCGACTGTAAAAGCTAGAACACTACTAGGCTCTGAAACGTCTAACCTCGCAAACTAATTGGCCAAAGTCTGAACATCTGCAGCTAATGGCCTCTCACCAACCAGAGTATACGCAAGACTGCCCATACTCACATCCTTTCTACTCAAAGCATCAACCACTATATTGGCCTTTCCTGGGTGATACAAAATAGTGATATCATAGTCTTTCAACACTTCCAACCATCTTCTCTACCTCAAATTGATATCTTTTTGTTTGAACGGATATTGTAAGCTACGATGGTCAATAAATAACTCACACGAGACACCGTAAAGGTAATGCCTCCAAATCTTCAGCGCATGAACAATGGCTGCCAATTCAAAGTCATGGACAAGATAATTCTTCTCATGAACTTTTAACTGCAAAACTTTCAACTGCTGCGACGCATATGCAATCACCCTGCCATCTTGCATCAGTACTGCACCAAGCCCAACGTGAGATGCATCACAATATACCGTATAAGATCCTGAACCTGTGGGTAATACCAACACTAGTGTTGTAGTCAAAGCGGCCTTGAGCTTCTAAAAGCTCAACTCACACTCATCGGACCATCTAGATGGGGAACCCTTCTAGGTCAATTTGGTCATTGGAGATGTTGTGGATGAAATCCCCTCCACGAACCGGTGGTAGTAACCTACTAACCCTAGGAAACTCCGGAGCTCTGTAGCTGAAGCAGGTCTAGGCCAATTCTAAACTGCCTCAATCTTTTTAGGATCCATTTTTATGCCTTCAGCTGATACAACATGCCGCAAAAAGGCAACTGAGTCTAACCAAAATTTGCATTTTGAAAATTTGGCGTATAATTAATTATCCCTCAAAGTCTGAAGCACAATACGAAGATGTTTCTCATGCTCCTCTCGACTGCTGGAGTAAATCAAGATGTCATCAATGAATACAACCACAAAGAATCCAAATAGGGTTTGAATACCCGGTTCATCAAATCCATAAATGCTGCTGGGGCATTTGTTAGCCCAAATGGCATCATTAGGAATTTATAATGCCAATACCAAGACCGAAAAGCTATCTTAGGGACATCAGATGCCTTAATCTTTAACTGATGATTGCCAGACCTCAAGTTGATCGAATAAGTCATCAACTCCTGGCAACGGATACTTGTTCTTAATAGTAGCCTTGTTCAACTGCTGATAATCTATACACATCCACATTGAACCATATTTCTTCTTCACAAACAACACCGGTGCACCCCATGGCGAGATACTAGGTCTAATGAATCCATGATCAAGCAATTCTTGTAACTGCTCCTTCAATTCTTTAAATTCCGGCAGGGCCATACGGTATAGTGGAATAGAAATAGGCTAAGTGCCCGCAGCCAAATCAATACAGAAGTCAATATTTATGTCGAGTGGTATCCCCGGCAAATCCGAAGGAAATACTTATGGAAATTCACGAACAATTGGTAGTAAGTCCATATAAGGAACATCCGCACTGGGATCATGAATATAAGCCAAATAAGCTAGACACCCCTTCTCGACCATACGCCAAGCCTTCATATAAGAAATAACCCTGCTGGTAGAATGACCAGGAGTTCCTTTCCACTCTAATCAAGGTAACCCCGACATGGCTGAGGTCACCGTCTTGGTATGACAATCCAATATAGCATGATTAGGTGACAGCCAATCCATACCCAGTATGACGTCAAAATCTACAATGTCGAGAAGTAGAAGATCCACACCAGTATCAAGACTCTGAATATTAACCACGCACGAACGATAGACATGATCTACCATAACATAATCTCTCACCGGCGTGGACACATATACAGATTCACTCAGAGAATCACGAGACACAACCATATATGAAGTAAAGTAGGAGGACACATATGAGTAAGTAGATCCTGGATAAAATAGAACTGAGGCATATCTATGGAAAATTGGAACAATATTTGTGAGCACGACGTCAGATGACTCGGCCTCAGGCCTAACTGGGAAAGCATAGAATTGGGGTTGGGCCCCACCAGTCTGAACTACATCTCTAGGACAAGCCATAGCTCGCTGGCCTCCACCTCTAATAGTCTGACCTCCACCTCTAACAGTCTGACCTCCACCTCTAACAGTCTGACCTTTGGCCCTAGATGGTCGGGCGGGCAGTGGAGCAATCGGTGCCGGTATGATGACACGGGAATTCTGTTGAGATATGTTGCTTAACAATCAAGGGAAATGCCTCCTGATATGACCAATGTTCCCACACTCATAACACCCATCCTGCTGTCATGGCTGTTGAAGCTGAAGCTGACCCGAATGGGTCGGATAGCCGTCATTGTGAATCTAGAGTGGTTGTGCACTAATAGGAGCTAAATGTGCACTGAATGATGGCTGTCCAGGGTAAGGAACATAATGACCTTGAATCCCTGAAGCACCGTGAGAAGTCTAAAGTGCTGAATAAAATGTCCTAGGAGGATGACCCCTACCATAAGTACTCATTCCTCCAGATGAGGCACCTCAACAAAGCCTCAGAAGACAAAGCAGGCCTATCATCGGCCTGTGCTGCAACAACTGGTTAAACTACCCCAATTGGATAGGCTACTGGAGCCTGATACTAGGGAGTTGTCTACCCCGAAGCGGGAGTAGTAGGAGTTTGTGCTCCTCCCCCAGCCTATAAGATGGCTGATGCCACTGGAAATGTTCCATTTTGGGCCAACCCTCCGTAAGACTCACCAAACGAACTAAAGCGTCTTGAAGTACTGGAGTAGCTATGAATCCTTCCGGAACTTGAACTGGTCCAACAGGTACCATCTGAGCTGGAACCTCCGCTTCTAAATCCACCTGAGGTTCTACAACAGGTGCTACTGCTCGATCCCTAGATTGAGCTCTACCTCTGCCTCTGCCTCTACCTCGGCCTCTGGCGTGACCTCGGCCTTTACACTTAGTCGTAGTTTTCATTGGGGGCTCTGGTTTATGTTCGACTGTAGATGCAGTGCGTGTTCTCTCCATCTGCGAGAGGACAAGAATAGAAGAGTTCAATCGTCAATGATAGAATAAAATCGCACGACAAAGTAGAATAGAAGTGAAATTGTTCCTAAACTCCACAGCCTCTAGAAGATAAGTATAGACGTCTCCGTACTGATCCTTCAGACTCTACTAAGCTTGATCGTGACTCGTGAGACCTATGTAACCTAGTGCTATGATACCAACTTGTCACGACCCGAAATTCTCACCTTCGGGGCCGTGATGGCACCTAACATTTCACTTGCTAGGCAAGCCAACATTAGAATAAATTTAACCATTTTGTTTAACAATTTAATTTAATTAATAATAAAGAAACTAATAACTGGGATAAAAACTGAAATAAAGCAAGTAAACCATAATAATAGCTATGTCTAAATACCATCCAGAAGTGGTGTCACAAGTGTACGAGCTACTAGAATAATACAAATAAGGGTCTGAATGAAAATAAAGTTGTCTAAGAGAAATACATAACTAAAACAATGTAGATGGGGACTATAGAGCTGCGAATGCCGTACAGCTATACCTCAAACCTCTTGTATCTAAGCAAATCTACTGTACGCCGCTGGGACCAACTTCAGTATCTGCATAAGAAGTGCAGAGTGTAGTATGAGTACAACTGACCCCATATACCAATAAGTGCCGAGCCTAACCTCGACGAAGTAGTGACGAGGCTAAGGTATGTCACTTACATTAACCTGTACGCAATAATAATAATAACAACAATATAGGAGAACATGAATAGAAATTAAACTGGTAAATCATATTAACAATCAAGTTAACTCGGTAGTCATATCCAATTATTGCTACAATCACTTTCCATTGCGGCGTGCAACCCGATCCCATAATAATTTCATATTTAATTTCCGTTACGTCGTGCAACCCGATCCTTAATATATCTTTTCAATCAATTTTGTTGCGGCATTCAACCCGCTCCTCCAATATATTCACTTTCAATCAATTCTGTTGTGGAGTGCAACCCGCTCCTCCAATATATTCACTTTCGATTTTGTTGCGGCGTGCAACCCGCTTCTCAATAATATAATTTACCAATTATTATAAAAGAAATTATTCCAATAAATGCATCAATTAATATGAAATTATAAGACAACAAGCATATAATGTTTATGATTTATTTAGAAACAAGTGATGACAAGTAGATATTAATTGTGGAAATTAAGGAGGAAATAGGAAATTTAATATTTAGTATGCTAAATGTCAAGTAACAGTTAAGTCACATAAATTAAATAGGCATGTAGCAAATATAGCATGGACTCAAGGAATAATATTGAGCAAGGAATATGAGAAAAATAATTAATATAATAATTAATTCATGATTTAAAATAATTTATGATTTCCAGTTAAATGTGCAAACAATCAATTTGACGACGTATAGACACTCGTCACCTCGCCTATACGTCGTTAGACATGAAATTCACGTAGCAATAATTCAAGGGTTCTATTCCCTCAAGTAAAGGTTAACCACGACGCTTACCTCTCTTTGCAACCAAATTCAAGATTTCAATTGACCTTTGCCTCGCGAATTCATGTCTGAAAGCTTCAAATCTAGTCACAAACAATTCAATATACTCAACACGAATCATAAGAATTAATTCCATATGAATATGTTTATTTTTCAGATTAAAATCCAAAGTTCATTTTTAAAAAAAACGACTGTAGGACCTGTCTCTCGAATCCAGAAAAAAAACTCACGAAATCCGAACACCCGTTCTGATACGATTTCAACCATACAAAAATTATCAAATTCTGATGTCAAATGGACCTTCTAATCTTAGATTTCGTTTTTGGAAGATTTTATAAAAATCTGATTTTGCTTCCATAAATTCATAGATTCATGATGTAAATGAGTATGGAATCATGAATTATATTCAATATAGGATAAGGAATACTTACCCAATGTTTTCCTTGAAAACAACTCTCCTGTAAATCGCCTCACCCGAGCTCTTAAAATCCAAAAATGGGTAAAAACGGTCAACCCTCGAATTTATATGTTCTGTCTAGGGATTTTTGCACCTGTAATTTAGCCATTTATGCAGTCGAGCAGTCGCTTCTACGACCTCGACCTCAGCCTCAACCATGTCTGGTCGCTTCTGCGACCTCAGCCTCAATTCATGCCTGGTCGCAACCTCGGACCATTTGCTCGTTTCTTCGACATCGGCCTCAACTCATGCATGGTCGTGACCTCGAACCATCTGCTCGCTTCTGCGACCTCAGCCTCAACTCATGCTTGTTCGCGAACTCGGACCATCTGCTCGCTTCTGCGACCTCAGCCTCAACTCATGCTTGTTCGCGAACTCGGACCATCTGCTCGCTTCTTCAACCTCGACCTCAACTCATGCCTGGTCGCGACCTCGGACCATATGCTCGCTTCTTCGACCTCGGCCTCAACTCATGCCTGGTCGCGACCTCGGACCATTTGCTCGCTTTTTCGACCTCGGCCTCAACCCAAACCTGCTAGCTAAATTATGTAGGTGCGATTGCACCAGAAGGCTAATATTTCCAGCAGCTGTTTAAGTCTAATTTTCGATCCGTTAGCCTTCTGAAACTCACCTGAGGCCCCCGGGACCAGAACCAATACACAAACCACTCCTAAAACATCATATGAACTTAGTCAAAACCTCAAATCACATCAAACAATGCTAAAACCATGAATCATACCCCAATTCAAGCCTAATGAAACTAAGAACTTTCAACTTCTACGTTCAACGCCGAAACCTATCAAATCAAGTCTGATTGACCTCAAATTTTGCACACAAGTCATAAATGACATAACGGACCTATTCAAATTTTCAGAACTGGATTCCAAACCCGATATTAATAAAGTCAACGCCGCGGTCAAACTTTAGAAATTTTTAGCCTTTAGATTTCTAGTTTTCGTTAAATGGCGATAATTTGAGCTAGGGATCTCCGAATTCAATTCCGGGAATACGCCCAACTCCCAAATCACGATACGAACCTACCAGATTTGTCAAAACACTGATCATATTCGTTTTCTCAAAATGTTGACCAAAGTCAACTCAGTTGAGTTTTAAAGCTCTATTTTACATTTAAAATGATTTTTCACAAAAGAACTTTCCGAAAACGTTTTACGAACTCCGCACCCAAGTCGAGGGAAGATAAATGGTTCTAGTTGTTGTCTCAGAATATAGAAATAATTATTAAATTTAAAGATGATATTTTGGGTCATCACAACTGCACTGGTATGACTTCTGGTACCTGATCAACCTGGACCCACTGATTTGGGTACGGGCAACGAGAGTCTGTGTCCCTCCCCCATCCTGAGTAAGTGGAATAAACCCTTCCTGAGCTAGAGTTCCAAACATGCTCAAAAATTGGGCGAGAGTCTCCTGAAGTGCAGGGGTAGTAACAGGCATCTCAGGTGCCTGCTCTCTAACTGGAGCTACTGGTGGCTCTTCTGTAGCAGCTCGTACAGGTGCTCTGACTGCACCACATGGTCGTCCTTGGCATCTGCCCCAGCCCTGGCCTCTCGTGGCTCTAGCAGAGGGCGCGGGTGTCTGATCATCAGATCCAGTCATGCGTGTTCTCATCATCAGTGAGAGAATAGAAAGACAATGATTTAGAATTTCGAAGTCAAAAAACTCGCAAGATAAGGAATCAAAGAAGCGAAACTTTTCCTAACAGTTCCATAGCCTCCCAAAGATAGGTACATGCGTCTTTGTGCCGATCCGCGAGACTCTACTAAACTTGCTTGTGACCCATAACACCTATGAACCTAGGGCTCTGATACCAACTTGTCATAACCCTAAATTTCCCTTCGTAGGACGTCGTGATGGAATCTAGTTTCTAAGACTAGGTAAGCCTAACAAACATGCGGAAATAACAAACAATAATTATAAGTCTCAAAACTCAGCAACAATAATATATAACTCTCCGACTCATCATGAACAAATCCCGAGGCCCGAGGAAATACAAGTCACAAGCTCTAAATAGAAACACTGGATAATCCTATACATCAATGTCTATATATGAAAAGATAATGAATAAAGAGATCTAGAGAGAGGGGGACTCCGAGACCTGTGGACGCCAACAGGTATACCTTGAAGTCTCCGCCGTTGAATCCTAGATAATGCCTAGGCTGATAGGAAGTACATGGATCTGCACAAAAAGATGTGCAGAAAAGTAGCATGAGTACAACCATAACGATACCTAGTAAGTGTCAAGCCTAACCTCGATAGAGTAATGACGAGGTCAGGTCAAGGCCCTACTTGAATGAATAAAGAACTAAAGAAAGGTAAGGTAGTGTAATAATGACAGTAATGAAATTGAATCAATAAATAGCATATCAAGGTTAGCTACACGGAACTAAGAAAATAGTGCAACACGGAGAAAGGCAATTAATAATATGCTAAGGAAACTACAACCAAAGACTAGTGCAAAGCAATGGAGAAATTCCAATAAGAGTCACTACCGAGGTACTGCCTCGTAGTCTCAAATCACAAGAACAAGTCGCAATCTTTCCTAATATTATCGAGGGATCCTTTACATTTAGTTTTGAAAATCATTTTTCCGAAGTAGCATCCCGCGTTTTAGCCCACCTTATCATACCGCATGACTTCTAGTAGTTCCCCTACTAGCCACGCGTATCAAGCACACATTATCTCACTGTATGCATTTCAACCCAAAAACCTTATACAACTGCATGCGTATCAATATCACAACGTACCATATATCGCACCTCAAGTGTCCAATAATAAAACTTGCCAGAGAAACCAAACAATAACATTAATTTCACAGTAAAGAGCCCATGGCTCAACCACAAAGTACACAAGAGTCTCAACAATAACAACCAGAATAAACAACTCAATAGAATGGTATTTCACAACTTAATACTTTGCCTTAATGTAAATCACGTCTTTTATATCTTAATACCAATTCCAACAACAAGATATTCCATGATTTAACAACTTTAAGTAAAGTGTTCAATAATTAAGTAATAAATACGGAAAAGGAAACAAGAACTTCAACCAAACATGTAGGGCAATTAGCATGTAAGAGAATAAGACAAGTAGACATGTGAAAATAGACTAAGAATGATGAATATAACATGTTAAGATAACTCAATTAAGACATGAAAGGAATCTACATATCTAGGACCAGTAATTTCCATATTTAGCTTGTGTACACACTCGTCACCTTGCGTACATGGCTTCTACACATCACAATTATCACAAACAACACCAATCCTAAGGGAAAATTCTCCCACAAAAGGTTAGGCAAGTCATTTACCTCAAATCACGTTAACTCAATCCACTAGTAGGCCTTTTCCTCGATTATCGGCTCGCATGTAGCCAAAACTACTTCATACTATAAATATAAACTATAACAAACTAATTCAAATAATGAATTTACGATCTTTGCAAAGAATTAATAAGTCAACCCAAAATATCAACCCGAGTCTGCACCTCGGAACCCGACTAAAATTAAAAAACCCGAACACTCATTCGATAACGAGTTCAACCATACAAGAATTAATCAAATCCGACCTCAAATCGCCTTCCAAGTTCTCAAATTTTAGCCCAGGAAGTTTATACCATTTCCCCCTAATTTTTAAACTCAAATCCCTAATTAGTTGATAAAAACAACAATAGATTCGTTCGTATAAATTAACCAAAATTGAGTTAGGAATTCTTACCCAATAATCTTTCTGAAAATCTCGCAAATATTTGCCTCACACCGAGCTCTCTAAGTCCAAATTATGAAATAAGAGATAAAACCCTCGACATTGAAACTTAAATCTGGTGCCGAGTGATCTACGCATCACGATCGCAGAAATCCCTCCGCGATCGCGTAAAACAAATTCTGCCCAGCTCCAATTTACTCTTCACGATCGCTTGAAACCCATCACGAACGCGATACAAAAGCTACCTCAACTTTGCGACCGCATCCCAGGACATGCGATCGCGTAGCACAAACTGCCTCAGTCCAAGCCTTGCCATTCCTTCTACGCGAACACGACCTCACGCATTCGCGATTCACTGAAAGGCAACCTTCTGCAATCATAGACCTCCTCTCGTGATCGCATAGAGAAAATTTCCCCTCGTGCCAAACTACACTTTGCTATCGCGTTAATCCACTCGTGATCGCGTATAAGGAAACCAGAAGCACCAGATTCAGCAATCTTCAATGTTCCGAAATGGGCGGAACATGGTCTGAATTACACCCGAGGCCCCAGAGACCTTAACTAAACATACAAACAAGTCCTAAAACATCATACGAACATGCTCGAAGTGTCAAATCACAACAAACAATACTAAAATCACGAATCGCACATCGATTCAAGCTTAAAGAACTTATGAACTTCCGAATTCCAAAACTAATGTTGATTCATACCAAAACAACTCCGATTGACCTCAAATTTTGCACACAAGTCATAAATGAAATTACGGGCCTATTCCAACTTCTGGAATCGGGATCTGACTCCGACATCAATAAACTCAACTCCGGGTCAAACTTCCCAAATCTTCCAAACCTTAATTTTTCTAACTTTTGCCAATTCATGTCGAAACGGCCTGCGTACCTCCAAATCAACATCCGGACATGCTCCTTAGACCAAAATCACCATACGGAGCTATTGGAACCCTTAAATCTCTATTCCGGAGTCATCTTCACATAAGTCAAATTACGATCAACTTTTACAACTTAAACCTCCAACTCAGGGACTATGTGTCCCATTTCACTTCAAAACTTTCCCGAACCCGAAACCCAGCACCCCGGCAAGTCCCGTAACTACAATATAATACATAGGAGATAATAAATAGGAGATCGGGGATAAAATATTCAAAACGACCAGCTAGGTTGTTACACATTCCCACGCGATTGCTAATAAGGAAACCAGACATGCGATATCAACAATCTTCCAAGTCCAAATTCCAATCCATTAACCATCCAAAATCCACCCAAGGCCCTCGGGGCCTCAACCAAACATACCAACAAGTCATAAAACATGATACAAACTTAGTCGAGGCCTCAAATAACATCAAAAATATGAATCGCACCCCAATTCAAGCCTATTGAAACTAATAAATTTTTAACTTCTACAATCGATGCTGAAACCTATTAAACCAACTCCGATTGACCTCAAATTTTGAACACAAGTCATAGATGATACAACGGACCTATTCCAACTCCTGAAACCAAACCTCGAGCCTTGTAACCACAAAGTCAACTCTTGGTCAAACTTCTCAACTCTTCAAACTTCAACTTTTCCAACTCTCACTAATTCAAGCCAAAATCACCTACCGACCTCCTCAATATCCGCACACACTCCTAAGTCCAAAATCATCATACAGAGCTATCAGAACCATCAAAACGTTGTTACGAAGTCATTTACATATAAATCAACATCCGGTCAACACTATCAACTTAGGCTTCCAACCATAGGACTAAGTGTCCCAACTCATTTCGAAACACACCCGGAACTAAATCAACCACCCAGGCAAGTCATATAACAACAAATGAGCATAGAATAGGAAGTAAATGGGGAACGAGGCTATAATACTCAAAACGATCAGCTAGGTCATTGCACCTACGTAAATAAACTTATACAAGTATATATAAAATAGCAAAATAACAAGAAGAATACTAACTGGGAGGGGACATGCAAAAAGGGAAAGATATAATAAATACGACAGGCATGAAATCACGAAATAAAATCTTCCAAATTAAGCAACAATATAACCAATTAAATCACCAAAACCGAAAATCAATTAAATCAATGATATGAAAATGTGCAGAATGATCACTGATGTTCACAGAAGTTCATCCTAATAAGACCATTTCATATTTAGAGATACAACTAACAGTTAGACATGGACATAAAGCTTTCATATTGATCACTCATAGAATACTTAAAGATTAACAAGCACTTATGTAAAGAAAAGAAGCATTTTGAACACTTAGACTTCACAAGCCTTAACCAAGTGATGCAGGGTTACACTATGTACTTTCATGCATGTTCTAGCTAGAATTGTGTGACAACAACCTCAAGTATAGAATAACATAACTCAAAGAATATAGCATGATAGGCATGAAGATTATAACAGAATATTAGAGGAAAGACTGAAGTCTACATAGATATGAAAAATCATTAAGGCATGTTCAACAGCTTAATCACATAGGTTGTTTAATACAGAATTGAAGTCATTAAAGCCACATAGCCACTCAATCAATACCAATTAGAGATACTTAGAAGCATAACAGATGACTATAAATTAACAACACAACACTATGAACTGGAAATAACATCTATATATTAATGAAAAACATCATAAATGGAAACAACTAATAAAGACAATAGGCATGTTCATGATATTTGAGTAACACAGTCAAAAGTGAAAGGGTGGAGGTGTTTTGACCTCCTTTTGAGCAGCAAACCAAACAAAGACTCTTTCTTAGCCGTATAGAATCAAGAATTCATACTCCAACCACTGTAAGGATCAGAATCAGAAAGAAATTAGAAGCTAGTTAGAAAATCCTAACTTGATTTTTTTTACTACTCAAGACTAAAATTGATATATTCATTGTTTGTTAAGTGATGTCGTGTTGTATCTTCCGATGTATCAATTTTTAGGTCTGTTAGGTGAGGACATTAAAAGCCTCTATTTATAGTGGTTGTGAAGCATTAGGGTTCCAAATTCAAATCGATAGTGGAGAGTGACGGAGGAGTAGTGATGCAAGCACAATCGAGTGAAAATCAAAGACGGGCAGAGGTGAAAAATAGTGATAGATAATTACCTGAGCATGAGGAAATGAGAGATCGATCGTTGAAGAATGAGAGACCACTGGTCGGAACTTGAATACCCAGAGGTCATTACATTTGACCTCTGGATATCGAATATCAATGATGAAGCTAGCTAATATCCTCATGCTTGCTTCAATTTGAAAGGCCATGAGAGAAAATGAGACGAATTCTAGTTTCACCTTTTGGTATGTGACTCCTTGATTATGGCTTTTGAAATCAAATTGTTAAAACGAAAAGAACAACAAGATTTGAAGTACATGAGCAAAACGGATAATCATGCATGCCATGGATTTGAAAGATCATAGGCGATTTGAGGTTTCATCTTTGAGGTTAGTGTTCAGATTTGAGGATTTAAACTTGATCGATGAAAGAGGAAAGGTTTCAGCGGAAATCACGAATGCAAGAGACAGTAGGGAAGAATCTCTGAGTGATTTGACTCCTTGCACGAATTTGTGCAAGGTTTTCTTGATTGATTAGGTGATGGGAGTTAAGAGAGTTGAGAGGAAAAGGAAAGAGGGGAGACTGAGTATGGGAGGAAATAATTTAGGGTTTGAGAGAAGGGGGAGGGGAGTCGTCTATAGATTAAGAAAGGGAGACGAGATCTGGGCCGTTTGATCTGATGATCAGCGACCCTGATAATTCGTCCATTAAAGGGTTTTGAAGAAGAATTTTGGTGGTCGTCAGATTATAGTGTTTTGACGGTGGAGTTGAGATCTCTGCACGAGTGTTTTAAAACTAAAGGGAAAATGGAGATAAATTGTGAGCCATTGATTTAAGAAGCGGACGGCTTGGATTCACTTTGTTTCTTTTGTGAGTATTATGGGGAGATGCCATGTTACGATCTCATTGATTCAATGGGAATGGCATGGATTGCCAAAGTGGAGAGGAAGGGAATTGGACTTGGGTCATTTTCGGATTGTGTTCATGTATTGGGTCGGTTTAATTTAAGAAATGGCCATTGTGTATTTAATTAAGAAATTGCAATTATAGCCCTTTAGTTTTTAATCTTGTTAAAATTGACTTAAATAAGTTTAATTATTTTCAATAAAACGTAGAAAACTTATAAATATTAAATATACTACTATCTATTGTAATTAATTATTTATAAGATACTTTATTTTCTAAATTATAACACTAGTTTTGAATTATCAACATAATAATATAATTAATCAAAATTTGAGAAGTAATTTGTTAAATTAATTATTAAAACTCAATGGTGTATTTTAAAATTATTTTAATAATATTGAAATAATAAGTATATTTGTAATTATATAATACTAATGCTAGGTTATTAATTTTAAAAATAATACTTAATTAATTTGTTTGAAATAGATAATTATTGATAGAAAATACTTTCAAACCATTCATTGTAAATATTTAAGTATAAATAAATTAATTTTAAATGGGAGGGTCAAAATTGGTCGTCAACAACCGCTAGCTCCGAGATCGCTAAGTAAATCAGTATCTACTCACCTTCCACCCGTCTTGATAATAACGGAGGGCTCTTTTTCAATTTTTCAAAGCCTGTTGACGTTCCAGAGTCCATTCGAAGTTGTTCTTCTTTTTCAGAAGTGATGACATTTTTTCGAAGATCGAAAAATGAATCTGATTAATGCAGCCAGTCTTCCTGTTAAACTTTGAACCTCCTTCACGTTTGATAGTTGGATGGGAATGTCCTCGATAACTTTAATTTTATCGGGATTGACTTCGATCCCTCTTTGAGACACCAGGAACCCAAAGAACTTACCGGGGATGACTCTGAATGCACACTTTTTGAGGTTAAGCTTCATGTTGTGCTTCATTAATATGTCAAGGGTTTCTTGTAGGTGTTTAAGATGATCACCTCTTCTTTGACAAATTTGTTTCTGACCTCGGTAATAAGGTGTTTCTTCTGCCTTACCGCAGGGATGTTAGGATCCAACCTTAACTTGTGCACGACCACTTCTGGCAGAATACCCATCATATCCGCATGTGACCATGAAAAATAGTCAACGTTAAACTGAATAAATTCGATAAATCCTGACTTGAGCTCGGGGTTTAGTCCTGTCCCCAAATTCCTCTCCAAGAAATTCTCAAACAATGTGATTTGCTCGAGTTCTTCTGCTGTGGATTTGGTTGCGTCCACTTTTTCTAGTACTTGGAAGTATCTTGGTACTTGATAGGATTCCAACAACTCCTCCCCTCTAATGACTTTGTTCGGCTTGGGAGCAGGCATCGGTTTCTGCGATTGCTATGACACATGCTTCTTCCCTTTGCTAATGGAAATTGAGATCACGTTCATCTCCCTTGTTGTCGGTTCGTCTCCTCTTATCTGTTTAATTCCCTGCGGAGTCGGGAATTTCATAAGCTGGCAGTAGGTTGACGCCACAGCCTTCATATCGTGCATCCATGGTCTTCCCAAAATGATATTGTAAACCATATCGTCGTTTACTACTTCAAAAAGGGTCGTCTTCATTACCCCTTCGGCATTTGTGGGCAGCAGGATTTCGCATCAGGTTGTTATGCTTGGTATATTGAACCTGATGAGGAGCTTCGTGGCCAGAATACTACTTCCAGTTAGCTTGGCTTGTTCCAGCACTCTCAATTGGATAATGTTGGGTGAACTCCCTGGGTCCACCAAAATACGTTTAATCTTCAAATCGAGAACATTAAGAGATATTACCAAGGCATCGTTGTACGGTGGTAGGAGTCCATTTGCGTCCTCCCTCGTAAAGGTGATGTCGTCCTCAGCGACTTCCCGGAGTCTCTTGCTATGGGTCACTGATACCTTCATCGTTTTTGCTTCCAAAAAGTTAAGCCATTAATCTTGTTCCCCTTGAACATCATATTGATCGTCAGACGAGGGTGATCGTCTCCCGCTTTCGAGGGTTTCACGTTATCTCGGTTACGACCGTAGTTGCTCTTAGCCCGATCACTTACGAATTCTCTAAGATGTCCGTTTTTCAACAATATTGCCACCTCCTCGCGCAGATATCGGCAGTCCCCTATCTGATAGTCGTTAGTCTCATGATACTCACACCAAAGATCTGGATCCCTCTGACTAGGGTCAGATCTTATTGGCTACGCGAACCGTGCCTCTTTAATGTTTCTCGTTGTCAAAACTAATTCCACTATGCTGGCATTGAAATTGTATTCGGACCGCCTGGGGTAGGTGCAGTCCCGAGAGCCCGATATGTCTTTGTCTTGCAATGATATGTTATTCTGGCCACGATCAGCTCTTCTATCGGTAGCGAATCTATCTGCCATCCAGAAACCTTTGCCGCGTCCTTTGGCCCTTTCGTAGGGCACAAACTGACCTCTGCAAGACCGTCGGCCTGAATTGAAATCATCCTTCAACTTATCCTTATCCTTTTCTCAGTCCCGACCTTTGATTTAAGTTAGGAAACCAAGCTGGTCATCCTCAATTCTTATCTTCGACTCGTAGAGATTGTGAACATCTACCCACGTTGTTGCTTAGAACTCGAGCAGACTTTCTTTCAATTTTCGGGAAGCGTCATTACTCCTCAGATTCAGCCCTTTAGTAAATGACTCCACTGCCCATTTGTCTGGCACGACCGGTAGCAACATCCTCTCCTTCCAAAACCTGGTCACGAACTCCGGCAGCAATTCAGACTCTCTTTGTGTAATCCTGAATATGTCGGTCTTTTGGGCCAATACCTTCCTTGCCCTGGCATGGGCCTTGATAAAAGAATCTGCAAGCATATCGAAGGAAACAATTGAGTGCTCGGTTAAAAGCGAATACCATGTCAGAGCCCCTTTTGTGAGGGTCTTCCCGAATTTCTTTAATAAGACTAACTCAATCTCGTACGAAGCTAAGTTGTTGCTCTTCACTGTCGTTGTATAGGTAGTGATCTGCTCATGGGGATCTGAAATCCCAACATATTTTGGCATGTCTGGCATCTCGAACCGCTTCGGAATCAACTCCAGTTCCGCGCTTGGTTTGAACGGAAAATTGGTATATTTTTTTGAATCCGGTCCTTTCAACACCGGCGGTGCACCCGGAATTTGGTCCATTCGGGCATTTATTTCCCTCTTAAACTGCATGAGTTCGGTTTTAAAGGGATCATTCTCATTGTTGTTACCGGATCCGCTACCGTTCCCCGCGGCCCTGTAGAAGCTGACCTTTCCACTCGGGGTATTGTTATCAACCCTCTATGTTTTTTGGTTTGCGGGAAAACCGAAAGGAGCTAGACCTCGTCCATTCGCGTTGTTGGAAGCATCCGACAACGCTTGCCTCAATTCCATCATGACCTGATCGAGTATCACTTATCGAGTCTTCATGTTGAGGCTGATTTCCTTGGGCCTCAACGCTATGTGTAACTTGACATCGTTATCTGCCATTTTTTGTGATTTTTCGCTAAGAAACAAAGAATTTAAACATGTTAGTAATATATGCAAGGATCAACCCAATTACGCAACTGTCAAAGCCCCACGGTGGGCGCCAAACTGTTTATCCGTAAAATGATACATTTGAATTTACACGTGGTTTATAGACAAGCGAATCGATTTGATCCTAAAACGATAAATAAATCGAATAAAAATGCAAGACTTAGCGGTGAAATCGAGATAAGACAGTAAATAGCTTGATTTCGGGATCAGAGCTTCCGAATGCAGTATTAGCGATATCAATGATCAAGAAATAAAATGTTATTAAGCTTTTGAATAGTGTATAGCATAAATTTGTCAGAAAATTTGTGTCTCTCTAATGGTTGTTGAAATCACTATTTATAGTTGCATCTAGGAAATAAGGTCCTAAGATCAAGCCCCTCTTAAATAAAAATTATAGGGGGCATTGAAGAATGTGTAACGGTAGGCTATGAATGACATGTTCTCTATAACAGACTATGTATTTAATACTGCAGAATATTGTTCATTGAATGTTACCGGGTGGCAGGCATTCATTTGCCTTTATGAGCAATATTTCTTTCGGGGACAACCAAGAGTGCTGTGCCCGGGCTTGATTTTTACATGGCTTGCTTTCCATTTGTTTCTGGTTATACGTGTCGTTCTATTTTGTGAGTATTTAATATGAAGATATTTTGCCCAATACAAACATCCGAGAGCTTCAACGCCTTCTGTCGTGATGGAAGTGTGCGTCAGACTTAGCTCCTCTAACAATGGGAGCTTTTGAAATGCTTCAACCAAGCCTTCACATACCATACCATAGCAACAGAATTTTAGAGGCAACACAAACAAAAAGTGTTAAAAATTGCCACAATTCTTTATGGGATTTAGAAAGAGTATATAAAAGCCCAACAAACATCTTCCATCTGTTCATACTTGCAATCGGAGAATATAGGAACTTTAAAAGGAACAATGATTCTTTGTTCTTTGAAATGAGTTAGAGGTTGTTTCCAATCTCATAAAGTAATTACTGTCCTCTTTCATTTTACGCTCAAGTACTTCCCACGAGTTCTCCTCTTAACAATTTAATTGATAACAACTTGTGCCAATGTTTGTTGGAAATTTTAAAACATTGGAAATTTTATGTCCTGTAGCAGTATACACCCTATTTATTATAAATCAAAATTATTTAAAAATATTTAAAAATATTATTTGCTATAGTTATCTTTTATATTTTATAGCAAAATAAGTATTTATGGTATATACTACAACTGAGGCATGAAATAAGACATGAAATACGCTATTTATGTTTTTTCTCTTTATTAGACAGCTGGACATACCTATTTTTAAGATGATTGTCGTTACTGTATTAATGAATACATGTGAATACAATTGGATTGCCCTGATTTTAGGTATTTTTTACTGTTGTATTCATGAATACAGCAACGCGAATATATGTGAATACATGTGCATAGAGTTGGACTGCCCTGATTTTAGGAATTTTGTGCTGTTGTATTCATGAATATATGGTGTGAATACATGTGAATACATGCGCGTACAGCTGGACTGTCCTGATTTTAGGTACTTTTTACTGTTGTATTCATGAATATAGCAACGCGAATACATGTAAATACATGCGCGTACAACTGGACTGCCATAATTTTAGGTACTTTTTGCTGTTGTATTCATGAATACATGGCGCGAATACATGTGAATACATGCGTGTACAGCTGGACTACCCTGATTTTTAGGTGCTTTTGAATATAACAACGTAAATATAATGAATACGCTACCGTAACAACTGAATAGTAGTTATATAAAGTAATTATGGATACGGGCGGATATAAAAAGTTAATACCCTTCTGAAAATTTGTTATGTTTGTACTCTTGACTAAAGAAAAGGAAATTCAAAGTTCATGGGAACATACATTTAATTTGATTATGTAAACTACTCCTATAATTCAGTAGCTCCCAAGATTTGGATACAATATCTTTAAGGTTTGATGTGACTAATTTTATAAAAATTAATGACGGGCCCAGTCTCTTGTATTCTATAGCATAAAACTCTATTCTTTAAAATGATTATGAAAGTGACTTATGATTAGGTTTACGACAGTAGTCTCATCCTATCTTTTCTATCATTAAAAGGAAAAAATATAAAATATGCAGCTAAGCACAACTCTCACAAAAGACCGGGTCCAAAACTAAAGTATTTGGCTCTCTATCTCTTAAAAAGTCATCAAGTGGTTATTATATACCACTATAACACCGTGTCGGTTAAGCAACCCATATTGACAACTCTAATGATAGAAAAGAGAGGATGAGACTACTGTCGTAAACTAGTCATAAGTCACTTTCATAATCATTTAAAAGAATAGAGGTTTATGCTATAGAATACAAGAGACTGGGCCCGTCATTAATTTCTTTAACTTTAGTCATATCAAACCTTAAAAGAGCTTGTATCCAAATCTTGGGAGCTACTAAATTATAGGAGTAGTTTACATAATCAAATTAAATGTATGTCCCATGAACTTTGAATTCAGTTGTTATTGTACTGTATTCGTTGTATTCGTGCTGCTGTTTCATGAGTAGTTCAGTTGTACGCGCATGTATTCATATGTATTCGTGTCACGTATTCATAAATACAACAAAAAAAGTACCTAAAATCAGGGCAGTCCAGTTGTACGCGCATGTATTGATGTTTGGCTATAATTTTTTTAGTGCATTACTGACTTTACATTTTGGGACTTTAATGCTAAACTATACTATATTTGGGCTTAATTGAGTTTATTTTATGTGTAGGTACGTTAAAGACGAAATTAAAAGCAAAATAGAGATTTTAAGTGTATTTTATGCACTATAAGAATGGGCTGTGATTATTTGATGACGAAAAATATTATGATATATTATTATGCAATGATGGAAGACAAATTAAAAGAAGACAAAAAAGGAGCAATGCAAAGGATTTTGGAATGGAAAACAAAAACGTGAATTTGAAAAAGTTAGGCAAAGAAAGAAGAGAAAGCGTGAAATGCAAAAGTTAAGCAAAGCAAATTGAATTGAAATGAAGCAGAATGAAGTCAGGCTAAGCAAGCCTTGTAGCTCGCGTTAGAGCAGGCAAGCCGAGGCATTTTGCTCGCTATAAAGCTGGTGCCGCGAGAGACATAGCGAGAGGAGGCGCGCCGGAGAGCTTGTGCCGCGAGGCGATGCGTGTTCCCGGTTTCAAGCCTATTTTGTCTCCTATTTGATTTTAGACTTAGTTATTTTTGTCTAGGACTTTTCCCTACACATATAAATAGCTAGTAAATACCATTTTTAGAAGAGTTTTGCGATCAGAGACAAGAACATCACGCTTGAAGGAGGCTTCTAACTAGTTTTTCTTCTCTTCTTTTCCTTTAATCTCATAGTTTATTAGTTGTAGAGTTTTGAGTGCTACATGAACGTTGTAGTTTGAAGCTTGAATTGTTCTTATTATTTTATCATATTAGTTTATTTATTCAATCTTGCGCATAATTATTTGATTGATTGATCGTCAATTGAATACTATCTACGAATCTATGATTGAACTCGGGAGAGGAAATTCTAGATTGCATATAAGATTGAGTAGAGCAAGATATTAACTCTGAGGTGGGAGGATTTGCAGTTAGGATAGAAATATACCTAATCGCCTTGCTTGGTCACTATACATGAATTATTAATGTGTTCTTGTTCATTCTAATTCCATAGGAATATAGACGTTAGATTAGCTTGAATAGGAGAGTAGTACTTCGGGAGAAGGCTACGAGCAATATTAACCATGTCAACCAATAAATAAGATAAATTAATTAGACGAGTTGAGTGAAAAACTCAACGGGATTGTTAGCTAACCCATAGCTCTAGAATATTCACTCACATTGAATTCGTCTTTAAGCTTGTCATTATTTTCTTTAATCTCTTAATTTGTTACTCTAGATTAATTTTAGTTAAATATTCATATGTTAGGATTCACTTGAATAAATTAATTATTTGGTTTAATTTAGTTGATAGTTAATCACAAGTCCCTGTAGGTACGATATCTGCGCTTACAATCCTATATTACTTGTACGACCACGTATACTTGCGTGTGCGTTAGGGAGCAACATGTATACACATGTATTCGCGTTGCGGTATTCATGAATACAGCAGTAAAAAGCACCTAAAATCAGGGCAGTCCAGCTGTACGCACATGTATTCGCGCTATGTATTCACGAACACAACAGCAAAAAGGCCCTAAAATAAGGGCAGTCCAGTTGTACGCGCATGTATTCGCACTGCTGTATTCATGAATACAGTAGTAAAAAGTACCTAATAACAGCGCACTCCAGTTGTACATGCATGTATTCACATGTATTCGCGCCATGTATTTATAAATACAGTAACGACAATCACCTTAAAAATAGGTATGTCCAGCTGTCTAAGAGAGGAAAAACATAAATAGCGTATTTCATGCCTTATTTCATGCCTCAATGATAGTATATACCATAAATACTTATTTTGGTATAATGGTAGTATTTAATGCCTTATTCCATGCCTCAATGGTAGTGTATTTCATGCCTTATTTCATGCCTCAATGATAGTATATACCATAAATACTTATTTTGGTATAATGGTAGTATTTAATGCCTTATTCCATGCCTCAATGGTAGTGTATTTCATGCCTTATTTAATGCCTCAATGATAATATTTCATGCCTTATTTCATGCCAAACGAAGTCATCAAGGGGGTGTAGTCTTCGGAATCCTATCAGGTACCAAGATATTTTCAGATACTAGAAAAAACGGACGCAACCAAATCCATAGCGGAAGAACTCGAGCAAATCGCATTGTTTGAGAAATTCTTGGAGAGGAAGTTCCACTAGGGGACAGGACTAAACCCCGAGCTCAAGTCAAGATTTATCGAATTTCTTAAGTTTAACGTTGACTATTTTGCATAGTTGCATGTGGATATGACAGATATCCCACCAGAAATGGCCGTGCACAAGTTAAGTGTAACGACCCGATCGGTCGTTTTGAGCTCTAGTGTGTCGTTCGGTGGTTTGAGGCCTTGAGCAGCTTCACTTCAGGTGTTATGACTTGTCCGCGTCGTCGGAATCGAATTTCGGAAAGTTCGGAATTGATTTGTAAAGAGAATTCTAATTTCAGAAGCCTTAAGTTGGAGAAATCGACTAAAGTGTGATTGTTTGAGTAAACGACCCCGGAATTGGGGTTTGAAGGTTCCAACAGGTTCGTATGATGATTTTGGACTTGGGCGTAGGTCCAGATCGGCTTTTGGATAACCCGGGAGTGTTTCAGCGCCTATTATGGAGGTTGGCATTTTGGAAGAATTTCATAAAAATTGGGTTAAGGTGTATTTCAATGTTATCGATGTCCGTTTGGGATTCCAAGTCTAAAATAGCTCCTTATGGTGATTCTGGTATTGGGAGCGCATCCGGATGTGGATTTGGAGGTCCGTAGGCCATTTTGAGGTCATTTGGCGAAAGCTAGAATTTGAAGGTTTTTTAGAAGTTTGACCAGGAGTGGACCTTTTGATATCGAGGTTGGATTCCGATTTCGGAAGTTGGAGTAGGTCCGTAATATCAATTATAACTTGTGTGCAAAATGTGAGGCCAATCAGATATGATTTGATAGGTTTCAGCATCGATTGTAGAAGTTTGGAATTTCAAAGTTCATTAAGTGTGAATTGGAAGGTGATTCGTGATCTCGATGTTATTTGGCGTGATTTGAAGGCTCGACTAAGTCCACATTGTGTTTTAGGACTTCTTGGTATAATTGGTTGAGGTCTCGAGGGCCTCGGGTGGATTCCTAATGGTTTAGGACAGAGTTTGGACTTGGAAAAAGTGTTGAGGCAGTTGATACCTGGTGCAATCGCACCTACGTGAATAGGGCCGTAGGGGCGAGCCCGCAGATTCGGCGATGGGTCGCAGAAGCAACATCTGGACGGATTTGGGATGGCCGCAGATGCGAGGATATTTCTGCATATGCGAGCCCGCATATGCGAGGAAAGCTCTGCAGAAGCGGAATGCGAGCTAGCAGCTGGAGTCGCAGAAGCGGAAGGTCTTCGCATGTGCAAGACCGCAGGGGGCGCGTTTAGCGTCGCAGGTGCGAGGTTTTGGCCGCACCTGCGAGACCGCAGATTCGGTGAAGAGGCCGCAGGTGCGGGAATCGCTGGGCAGAAGGGTTCTTTAAGAATGGGGATTTGGCCCATTTTCTTCCAATTTTCATTTGGTTGGGGCGATCTTTGAAAGCTTCAAAGGGAGGTTTCCATCAAGTAATACAAAGTAAGTGATTCCCATTTATTACAGGTTAAATACATGGGTTTTTATATGGATTCAAGCATGGACATTTGTAGAAATTTGGGAGTTTGAAGAAAAACCTAGAAATCTGTATTGTTGGATTTTGACCATGAAATTGGACATGGTATTTGGAATAAATCATATATTTGAGTTTGTGGTGTTATGGGTAAAGTTTTTAATGAAGAGCTTGAGTTCCTCGTAAAGAGAGGGGATTTGTACCACATGTTTTATATTTGTCTATTTCACTTACTTACTCTGCCTCATACTTGCTACCCGTTTATTGTACCTTATGTTATTGGACCACTAGTGAGTGTCGATGTCGACCCCTCGTCACTACTTCTCTGGGGTAAGGCTAGATACTTACTAGGTACACGTTGCTTACGTACTCATACTACACTTGCTGCACATTTTTGTGCAGGTACGTATATGTCTAAAGACCCTATGAGAGCAGAAACTTGTATACATGTGGGGTCCTAGGTGAGATGCACTCCATTTGTCGATAGCAGCCAGCAGAGTCTCCTTCAGAATATTTACATTTTTCGGTCCAATTTATATTTCGGGCAGTTATTGTATTTTATTTTATTTTTCCTAGTTAATGCTCATATACTTGTGACACCGGATTTTGGGATAATTATGGGTTGTTCAGTATTGAAATTATTAAAAGTATTATTATTTACTTTGTAAATCCCTATATTTTACTATTTATATTGAAGGAAAAATATGATTTCAAAAATATTAAAATGAGAACCAAATTAAGTATTTATTATTGACTTGCTAGACAGTGGTGTCTGGCGCCATCACGACCTTAATAAATTTTGGGTCGTGACAACATGGTATCAGAGCACTAGGTTCACTTAGGTCTCACGAGTCATGAGCGAGTCTAGTAGAGCCTTGCGAATCGGTACGTAGATGTCTGTACTTATCTTCGAGAGTCTACAAGGCTGTTAGGAGCACTTCCCTTCTTGATTCATCATCGTGCGATTTGATTCCTTAGAGTCTTATGCCTTTGTTCCCTTTTTATTCAATCTTATGTGACGTGTAGCGCTTGTTATAGATTGGACATTTAGAAATTTTAATGGTACTACAGAGGTGGCGCAAGATGTTTCTCCCTGCGTAATTTATTAGAGTATTATCGTCGCCTTGCGGAAGGCCGCTCTGTCGTTTCAGCTCAATATCAGTATTACCTAAGGTTTTGAGATTTGGCATTGATTGTTATGATGCATTTGTGCATTGATGTCGCGCAGTGTATGTGTAATGGTAGGGTGCTTGCCTATACGTCAAAGTAGTGAATGACTTGGAAGGAGGTTCACTCAGTGCATGATTTAGAGATTCAGTATTCTAGTTCCGGCTGAGGAAAGGCAATTGGCCTAGGAATGTTCAAATTTGGGTTGATGGAGTGACGAGACTGGGTATGTTTGAGCATGGTGGAGTTTCCATTTGTGACATGGTGTCGTTGTCCTGGATGAGTGTGCTAAATGGTGTCGGTGAAGCAGTTGTCAGAAATCGCGGTGTGCAGTAGTTCAGAATCGACTTGGTATTCCTATTGTTGATGGCTCGGGGAAGATGACCTTCTAAGAGGTTTAGGGTTGGTAGCGACTCATTTGTTCGGGCATTACAGAGATGGATTTGGTATTGGGGCAATAACTGGGCAACGAAGGATGAGGAAGGACATGTGGGAGGAGTATTGCGGTGGTTAAATTTCTAAAAGGCCAGGTGTAAGAAGCACAAATCGAGTAGTCACTTAAAGGAGAGGGTTCGACCAAAGTGGGAGAGTGGCATATGGGTTCTGTGGTAGGATAGTTTTACGCCTTGAGGAAAGTTAGAGTGATTTAGGATTCATGGTGGACAGTGACTAGGTCTACGAGAATAATTTTGGAATATTGTCTGCCATGCGGAGGAAGGTTGGATACGACGGAAAGGAGTTGCTTGATATGAAGAAGGATACAACATGACCTTGGATTGGAATGTATTGTCGCACCTTTAGTTGATGTCTATGAGGAGTGAGCAGACTTGTACAACTGGTGAATGAGCACGAGCTCAGAATGGTTTAAGGATTTCATAGTAAGAGTACTCAATGGAACGTCGTTGGAAGATGGTGGCATGTAATTTCCATATGTGGTTTATCTCTTGTGAGCAGGTTAGCAGTCTTGTGGTGTTGACGAAGCTTGTACGAAAGATTTCACTAGTTATCCGGTAAGAGGTCAGATATGTAAATGTGGGTAGTGATTCAGAGCGTTCATGAAATGTTAACAGAAGGATTTCGAGGAATTTGGCTGGTTGATTGTGCAAGATCATGTCGATGGGGGATAAGGAATCTTGGTGGGTTCCAGAGTTATGCAATGGTAGCTTCAAGCTAAGTGGGAGAGCCCCACCGCCTACGATTAGATTGCATGGTTGTCTAGTTGTGGGGGTTTCTGGTTATCGGCATATTGGTGGGTTATTACGACTAGGGAAAGAGGACATCAGTGGTGATTTGAGCAAAGGATTTGAGAAATGTGTGCTACAATGGGCCTTATCAATTTATGATCAGGCTTTGGGAGGACTCGGGATTTGTGCTTCGTGTAGAGATGATTTACCGAAAGGTGATTCGGCTAGGTGTCTCTTTGAGAGGGTGTTCATGTGCTAGCAAGGCCTTGGAGTTGATTATATTTGGGACCGAGTCAGAGTGGGTGACTCTCAACAACGGTCCTAGTGGATTCGAAAGTTAAAGTGCGGTACCTAAGGATTTCGTGTTCGTAGTATGGCTAAGTATCGTGCTTTTGCAGCAGATTATGAAAAGGGGCTTGGAGTGTTTTATGTTGTCTTCAGTCTGTGATGTAGCATTGGAGGAATAAGAGAAAATAACTTCAGATTCATAGGGAAATTATCAGAATGGGTGTACCCTATTAGTGGTTCAGGAGTTATGATGAAATCCTTAAACTCTTGCGTATTGGCATGATTAAGTGCATTGGGTAGTATAGGAATTGGAAGTTGAGGATCAAGGTTGCGGTTCGGTGTTGATAAGAATGTCAAGAGATCAGATGACCAGGGAAGAATTCAGATGTTTAGAGTGAGCTGGTATTGCCTTTAGCATCACCTGAGATCGGTGTCCTGTGTAAAGGGTTGTGTTCTGATTTGAGGATTCCCATTTTGGTTTACAGCCTTAGTATGACTAGTGGTATGGATGTGCAGACTTGTTACCTGATACGGAAGGTCGTGGGAGTATATCCCATGGGAAGATTGTATAAGTGTGACAGTAGTCACTGGATTGATTAAAGATTTAAAACCAAGTATGGAGATTGTGGTGTTGCCGCTAATGTGAGAATTTATGCATGTAGGGTGCTCGGTTCATTCGGTTGTGGACTGTGGAAGTTCGTTCCTGATTGATGGTTGTTCTTGTGTGTAATGGGAAAAGGGGTTATTGTGGTTCCTTGAAAGGTTATTAGCCTAGTGCGGTACGATCAGAATCGTCTGGAGGAATGTGGATGGATCTAAGTGTGCATGTGGGCTCTATATTAGGCCGGATGTGTTCATTTTAGCATAACGTTGTTTTCGGAGGAGTCTTCGGGCCTTGGATGTTATTTTTGTCGTCAGTTATTTCATGTAATACTCTATTGTGCCATGTAGGTTGTGATACGGTTTGATTATTCGCACTCGTATTCAGATCCCGTATAGTTTGTGGTATTATGTAAACACGATGGCTCTCGTGATGCAAATCATGTATCATACCTTAGTTGTGCTTGAGTTTTATAGCGTATGATGCTACCCGTCTCCCCAGGATTTGTATTATGCACTTGGCGTGCTCATGGTTAATATTCGGGCATTTTGTGAGTAAATGTGTTACGGGTAGATATGTGTTTTCTTTAGATTATTATATGTAGATCGGGTGGCACGCCGCCACGGGTATATGGTTGGATCAGGTGGCATGCCGCCACTGATATGTTGTTTGGATTGGGTGGCACACCGCCATAGGTATCATGGTTGGATCGGGTTTCACGCCGCAATGGTATCATGTATGGATTGGGTTGCACGCTACAATAATATGATATTGAGTACAGGTTCCCATATCTATTATTGTATATTTTCCATTTTGATTTCTAAGGAAGGCTTATAATATCTTTTCGGTTGTTTAAATTAGTTATGTGGGTTGCGTAGTTCTTTCCATAGTTCGCTGCCTTATGTATCATATTTGAGTTTGTAGCTTGTTGGCATATTGTGGCATTATATGAGACTTTGGGCAGTGACTGAGGTGGCTTATTGTATGAGTAGCTTGTACTATATGAGATGAGATTATTGTACTTAGGATCAGTGCGATCAGATTTATATGAGGCACATTAAAGAGTAAACATCATTATTCAGTCCAAAATGAGGTAATGGTTCTTGTCGGGAGGAAAGACTCCATAAATTGTGATTCGGCAAGAAGTTATGAGTTTCTACACATCTCTTCTCTCGTGGCAGTATTGCGACAGTTGAAACAGGACTTATATGCTTCATGAGGTGCGTTGTGGGCATCATATTTGTGGAATTTTGGCTATTGTTGTTAGAGGATGATATTATGGCCATGTGAATAACGCGGTGCATGGTGTGAATTCGATAAGAGTATACAATCATGTATTAGTACATCGTGTAGTAATTGATACGGTGTTCGTATGTTGGGAACAGACCTGGTAGAGAATTTCAGATGTTGGAATTTGGATCTAAGGCTAATTTGACTAAATAAAAGGGAGGATCTTCATATTTGCTAGAGCTAATGTGCTCAACTGAGTTGTGGTAGCACAGGTAGGTGCACGAGGTGTTAAATAATGATTTCGGACAACTCCAGAGCAGTTCTTAGTACATTCGAGAACGCATGTATGTTTAAGTAGGAGAGAATGTAATGACCCGACCGATCATTTTGATCTCTAGCACGTCGTTCGGCAGTTTGAGGCCTTGAACAGCTTCACTTCAGGTATTATGACTTGTGCGCATGGTTGAAATTGAATTTCGGGAAGTTGAGAGTTGGTTTGGAAAGAGAATTCTAATTTTGGATGTCTTAAGTTGGAGAAATTGACTAAAGTGTGATCTTTTAACTAAACAACCTCGCAATCGTGATTTTAAGGTTCGAGCAGGTTCGTATGATGATTTTTGACTTAGGCGTAGGTCCGAATCATGTTTTGGATGACGCGGGAGTCCTTCGGTGCCTATTGTGGAGGTTGGCATTTTGGAAGAATTTCATGAATATTGGGTTGAGGTATATTTCAATGTTATCGATGTCCGTTAGGGATTTCGGGTATGGGAATAGCTCTGTATGGTGATTCTGGTATTGGGAGCGCGCCCGGATGTGGATTTGGAGGTCCGTAGGCCATTTTCAGGTCATTTGGCGAAAGCTGGAATTTGAAGTGTTTTGAGAAGTTTGACTGGGAGTGGACCTTTTGATATAGGGGTCGGATTTCGATTCCGGAAGTTGGAATAGGTCCGTAATGTCAAGTATGACTTGTGTGCACAATTTGAGGCCAATCGAACGTGATTTGATAGGGTTTTGGGGATCGATTGTAGAAGTTTGAAATTTCAAAGTTCATTAAATTTGAATTGGAAGGTCATTTGGGATCTCGATGTGTTTGGCGTGATTTGAAGGCTCGACTGGGTTCGCATTGTGTTTTAGTATTTGTTGGTATAATTGGTTGAGGTCCCGAGGGCCTCGGGTGGATTCCGGATGGTTTACGGGCCGAGTTTGGACTTGGAAGAAGTGTTGAGGCAGCTGATACCTGGTGCAATAGCACCTGCATGAATAGGGCCGCAGGTGCGAGCCCGCAAGTGTGGCGATGGGTCGCAGAAGAGACATCCCGGATAGAGCTAGGATGGCTACATATGCGAGGATGTTTCCGCATCAACGAGCCCGCAGATGTGACAAAAGCTTCGCAGAAGCGGAATGCGAGCAAGCATCTGGAGTCACAGAAGCGGAAGGTCTCCGCATATGCGAGACCGCAGGGGGCGCGTTTAGCATCACAGCTGTGGAGATGTGCTGGGCAGAGGGCAAGCAAATGCGGTGAAGAGGCCGCAGGTGCGGGAGTCACTGGGCAGAAGGGTTCTTTAAGAACGGGGATTTCGCCCATTTTCTTCCATTTTGCATTTGGTTGGAGCGATTTTTGAGAGCTTCAAAGGGAGGTTTCCATCAAGAAATACAAGGTAAGTGATTCTCATTTATTACAAGTTAAATACATGGGTTTTTTATATGGATTCAAGCATGAAAATTTGTAAACATTTGGGATTTTGAAGAAAAACCTAAAAATCTGTATTTTTGGATTTTGACCATGAAATTGGACATGAAATTTGGAATAAATCATATATTTGAGTTTGTGGTGTTATGGGTAAAGTTTATCTTCAAACATTTCTGGAATCCGGGCACATGGGTCGGAGGTGAATTTTAGGGATTCATTAAATTGGGTTAGAAAATTACCTTAATGGTTAGGATATGAACTCTTGGGCATGTATTGACTATTTTCTATATCATTTGACCTGGTTCGGGTCGTTTGGAACTGAGTTGAGGATTGAAAGCATAATTTTGGACCGGAAAGTGAACTTTAAAACGAGGTAAGTCTCTTGTCTAACTCTGTGAGGGGGAAATTACCCCTAGGTGATATATTTGGTGTGTGTTTATTGTTGTAGGGGCTACGTACGTGCTAGGTGACGAGAGCCCGTACGTAGCTACATTCATGTTATTGTCCGGGTAGACTTAAGTTCACATCATATTATAGTTGTACTATTTGAATAGTCTCCCACTTAATAAAAGAATTCCTCTACTTTACATTTTTTTATTTGAGACTAGACTTGCTATTGTAGAGACTTCACGGGTTCACGATTAGCCATCAAATAATATTCATCCTCTTACGGCATGGCTCCGTTATATATATATATATATATATATATTTCATTGAAAGATTTTTTTTAAATAAATTACAACTCACACGTTTATTCGCGAGTGGGGTCAAGGACACATCAAAGCTTCTTATTCTAATAGGATCGCGTCGTTCGCCTATGCATGATTATGTATTTAACTTCTTATGGGATCGGGTCGTTCGCCTCGGCAGGATTTATGTACCACACTCTCATGGGTGCGGGTCATTCTCCTCGGCAGGTTAATTTATTTATCATATGGTTCGGGTCTCTCGACCTTCGAGAGTGCACAATTTTATTACTATGTTGGATCGGGTCGTACGCCTCGGCGTTTCCTATATCACATTCCCATCAAATCGTGCGTAAAGCTTGATAAGAAGCCAGTTTATTTGTAAATTCCAGATTTGAATTATGGTAGCCACTTGATGAGTTTCACTATACCTACATATATGCTCTGGTTAAGGAGGGAATTTCTAATGAAGAGCTTGAGCTCGTAAAGAGAGGGGATTTGTACCACGTGATTTATATTTGTCTATTTCTCTTACTTACTCTGCCTCATACTTGCTACCTTTTTACTGTACCTTATGTTGTTGGACCACTAGTGAGTGTCGATGTCGACCCCTCAACACTACTTCTCTGGGTAAGGCTAGATACTTACTGGGTACACGTTGCTTACGTACTGTGCACATATTTATGAAGGTACGTATATGTCTAAAGGCCCTCTGAGAGCATAGGCGTGTATACATGCGGGGACCTCGGTGAGCTGCACTCCATTTGTCGACCGCAGCCAGCAGAGTCTCCTTCAGAGTATTTATATTTTACTGTCCAATTTGTATTTCGGGCTGTTGTTGTATTTTATTTTATTTTTCCTAGTTAATGCTCATGCATTTGTGACACCGGATTTTGGGATAATTATGGATTGTTCAGTATTCAAATTTTTAAAAGTATTATTATTTATTTTGTAAATCCTCATGCTTTACTATTTAAATTGAAGGAAAAATATGATTTCAAAAATAATAAAGTGAGAACCAAATTAAGTATATATTGTTGGCTTGCCTGACAGTGGTGCCTGGCGCCATCACGACCTTAATTAATTTTGGATCGTGACAACATGGTATCAGAGCACTAGGTTAACTTAGGTCTCATGAGTCATGAGCGAGCCTAGTTGAGTCTTGCGGATCGATACAAAGACGTCTTTACTTATTTTCGAGAGGCTACAAAGCTGTTAGGAGCACTTCCCTTCTTGATTCCTCATCGTGTGATTTGATTCCTTTGAGGCTTATGCCTTTGTTCCCTTCATATTCAATCTTAAGCGACGTGTAGCGCTTGTTATAGATCGGGAATTTAGAAATTAGTGGTACTACAGAGGTGGTGCAGGATGTTTCTTTCTGCGTAATTGATTGGACTATTATAGTCGCCTTGCGGAAGACCGCTATGTCGTTTTAGCTCAGTATTAGTATTGCCTAAGGTTTTGAGATTTGGTATTGATTGTTATGATGAATTTGTGCATTGTTGTCGCGCAATGTATGTGTAATAGTAGAGTGCTTGCCTATGCGTCGAGGCAGTGAATGACTTGGAAGGAGGTTCACTCAGTGCATGATTCAGAGATTCAGTATTCTATTTCCGGCAGAGGAAAGGCAATTTGACTAGGAATGTTCAGATTTGGGTTGATGAGTGCCGAGACTAGGTAGGTTTTAGCATGGTAGAGTTTCCATTTGTGATGTGGTGTCGTTGTCCTAGGTGAGTGTGCTAAGTTCATCGGTGTTATGATTTTTTTCAATTCGCCTTCACGACGGTATGTCATAAAATGGTGTCGGTGAAGCAGTTGTCAGAAATCGCGGTATGCAGTGGTTCCGAATCGACTTAGTGTTCCTATTGTTGTTTGCTCGAGAAAGATGATCTTAAGAGGTTTAGGGTTTGTTGAGACTTATTTGTTCGGGCATTACAGAGATGGATTTCGAATTGGGCCAACAATTGGGCAGCGAAATATAAGGAAGGACATGTGGGAGGTATCTTGCGATGGTTAAATTTCTAGAAGGCCAGGTGTAAGAAACACAAGTCGAGTAGTCGCTTAAAGGAGAGGGTTCGACCAAAGTGGGAGAGTGGCAGAGTGGGATATGGGTTCTGAGGTAGGATAGTTGCACGCCTTGAGGAAAGTTAGAGTGATTTGGGATTCTTGCGGTGGTTAAATTTCTAGAAGGCCAGGTGTAAGAAGCACAAGTCAAGTAGTTGCTTAAAGGAGAGGGTTCGACCAAAGTGGGAGAGTGGTAGAGTGGGATATGGGTTCTGAGGTAGGATAGTTTCATGCCTTGAGGAAAGTTAGAGTGATTTGGGATTCATGGTGGATAGTGACTAGGTCTACGGGCGTAATTTGGAATATTGGCTGCCATGCGGAGGAAGGTTGGATACGACGGAAAGGAGTTTCTTGATATGAAGAAGGATAAAACATGACCTTGGATTGGAATGTATTGTCGCTCCTTTAGTTGATGTCCATGAGGAGTGAGCGGACTTGTACAACTGGTTAATGAGCACGGGCTCAGAATGGTTTAAGGATTTCATAGTAAGAGTTCTCAGTGCAACGTCGTTGGAAGATGGTGGCATGTAATTTCCACAGGTGGTTTATCTCTTATGAGAAGGTTAGCGGTCTTGTGGTGTTGACGAAGCTTCTACGAAGGATTTCACTGGTTATCCTTTAAGAGGTCAGATATGTAAATATGGCTTGTGATTTAGAGCGTTCATAAAATGTTAACAGAAGGATTTCGAGGTATTTGGCGGGTTGAATGTGCAAGATCATGTCGATGGGGGATAAGGAATCTTGGTGGGTACCAGAGTTATGCAATGGTATCTTCAAGCTAAGTGTTAGAGCCCCACCGCCTACGATTAGATTGCGTGGTTGTCTATGGGTTTCTGGTCATCGGTATATTGGTGGGTTATTATGACTAGGGAAAGAGGACATCAGTAGTGATTTGAGCAAAGGATTTGAGGAATGTGTGCTACAATGGGCCGTATCAATTTATGATCAGGTTTTGGGAGGAATCGAGATTTGTGCTTTGTGTAGAGGTGATTTACCAGAAAGGTGATTCGGTCAGGTGTCTCTTAGAGAGGGTGTTCATGTGCTAGCAGGGCCTTGGAGCTGATTATATTTGGGACCGAGTCAGAGTGGGTGACTTTCAACAACGGTCTTTTGCAGCAGATTATGAAAAGGGGCTTGGAGTGTTTTATGTTGTCTTCGGTCTGCGATGTAGCATTGGAGGAATACGAGAAAATTACTTGGGATTCATAGGGGACTTATCAGAATGGATGTACCCTATTAGTGGTTCAGGAGTTATGATGAAATTCTTGTACTCTTGCGTATTGGCATGATTAAGTGCAGTGGGTAGTATGGGAATTGGAAGTTGAGGATCAAGGTTGCGGTTCGGTGTTGATAAGAATGTCAAGAGCTCGGATGAGCATTGAAGAATTCAGGTGTTTAGAGTGAGCTGGTATTGCCTTTAGCTTCACCTGAGATCGGTGTCCTGCGTAAGGGGCTTTGTGTTCTAATTTTCGGATTCCCAATTTGCTTTACAGCCTTAGTATGACCGGTGGTATGGATGTGCAGACTTGTTACCTGGTGCAGAAGGTCGTGGGAGTGTATCCCATGGAAAGATTGTGTAAGTGTGACATGTAGTCACTAGATTGATTAAAGATTTAAAACCAAATATGGAGATTGTGGTACTGCCATGTGAGAATATATGCTTGTAGGGTGCTCGGTTCATTCAGTTGTGGACTATGGAATTTTATTTCGGATTGACAGTTATTCTTGTGTGTAATGGGAAAAAGGTTATTGTGGATCCTTGAAAGGTTATTAGCCCAGTGTGGTACCATCAGAATCGGCTTGAGGTCCATGGATAGATTTAAGTGTGAATGTGTGCTCAATATCAGGCCGGATGTGTTCATTTTAGCATAACGTTGTTTTCGGAGGGGTCTTCGGGCCTTGGATGTTATTTCTTTCGTCAGCTATTTCATGTAATACTCTATTGTGCCATGTGGGTTATGAGACGTTTTGATTATTCGCACTCGAATTGAGATCTCCTATATTTTTTGGTATTATGTGAGTAGGATGGCTCTCGTGATATAGATCATAAATCGTACATTAGTTGTGCTTGAGTTTTATAGCGTATGACACTACCCGTCTCCCCAGGATATATATTATGCAATTGGCTTGCTTATGGTTGATATTCGGGCATGTCATGAGTGTAAGCGCTACGGCTGGATGTGTGTTTTCTTTAGATTATTATATGTGTATCGGGTGGCACGTGTCAGGACCCAAACCGATGAGCCGTGACGGGTACCCGGTACCTTACTCGACCGAGTACCAACGTAACGTATCTTTCTTATTACATCATCATATACATGTGACATACGGGCCTAATAGGACAACATAATCATTTATAAACTCAAAACATAGGCCGACAAGGCCGTAAAATCTTTCACGTATACAACATATGTCTACAAGCCTCTAACAATACATAAATGTCATAAAGGTCGGGACAAGACCCCGCCATACTAATCAGTACATGTCCTAATCATACTGACCACATAAGCAACTTTGGAGCAAATGGAGCGCACAAACACCTTCCGCTGAGCTGATAGCCTACTTGGAGGACTCTCGACCTGTCTATCAGGACCTGCGGGCATGAAACGCAGTGTCCCCAGGTAAAAAGGACGTCAGTACGAATAATGTACTAAGTATGTAAGACACATAAATAAGTACATAACAGACCTGGAAGAAATATAGAGTAAATGACTCAACTTGTAAGTCTGGATAACTTTGTAAATCATGAAATACTCATAGTGTCATGCATATGCGTATGAATGTCATGTCGTGTATAGGTACATATTTCATAACATCATCAGGCCTCTGAGGGTATCCCATCATATCATCTCGGCCACTGTGGGCAAAATCATCAACGTATACCAGTTGATCAGGTGGTGGTACGTATATAACGCCATATCCTTTTTTCCATATCCCATTTAAATATAATATACATATATATGCGTATATAACGCCATCTGGTCATGGGTCAATGTACATGTATAAATGCATGAAATGCATAAGAAATACGTCAATAAGATTTTCTCGGAATACCATAAAAACCAATATGCCGTTCAGATAAACTTTATCAAATACGTATTTTTCTGAGACTCATGAACAGAAGATATAATAGTAATTCACGTGGGTAATCAAGAATATAGACATCTCTTGTATTCCTATGAATAGAGTCATTTATGGAAATTGTGCATTTGCTCGTTTCTTTTGTGTCGTATAGATCATGCCGAAAGAAAGAAGGGGTAGCCTTAGCATACCTGGAGTAGGGAAAAATCCGTATAATATTCTTGGAAAAGGTTGCACCGTACTCTTTTAGAACTGCAAAATGTTTACGTTGTTAAGCTTCTAATAATTCTTCATTGGATTTGGTTGAAGAAATCCCATTGTTAAAATCTTTGTAGGAACTTGAATTGTAAGAATTGCTAACGTTCTGTTATGAAGTGAAGTGTTGCTAAGTTCTGATATGAAGTCTTTTGTATTCAAATAATAGAAATCAAAGGTTTTGTACTTACCACCTTACTTACAAGTCTTTGTATTTAAATCATAAGAAAAGAGGTGTCTTTGTTCTTGACATATTATGAAGTTTTAAACACACAATTTGAGCCCTCATCCGTAACTTAGCAATCTTGTATCCCATCTTGATAAGGTAAGAAAGTTTCTTAAATTTGTAAGCTTATGGGGCCCACTTTGTGGCTAAGTGTTGCCTAAAGGCTTCCTAACTATGCCACCTAACCTTAATGAACTAAGAGTCATTATTTTATAGGGAATGTGCTGCCACGTTTAGGTCCTTTAATGTTATCCATAACTGTAATTACTTAACTAGCTTAATTATTTAGTTAATCTCCCACTAAAAATGCATAATTATCCAATTATCCACATAATCAAGAATTATCTCAAATTACTTAAAATACTACTCACTTTTAATACACATTATGTATCCTACTATCGTGGTCGTGGGGTACATTGTATGGCATTAGTCCATAAATGCCGGGTATTGTAGCTCGGACCGTATTTTATCCCAAATCGACAACCTTCAACGAAACTCATTTTCTTTGATTTTTTTACCCTTTATCTTTCATGGAACTTACTTATCGCTCCTTATAAATAGCATAGATGCGTATAACCTCGAGATAATACCATCCCCGAGTCTACGTCGATTAACTAAAGATGGAACTTTAACATACAAAAATGCGGAATGTAAGATCTCATTTCCGAGCTTATATCAATTTACTTATGGCGTACTTCCATGTATGAAAACATGGGGTGTAACACCATTCCCCTCTTTGGAACATTCGTCCTCGAATGTTGACTGATGCATTTATCATTCTCATAACCCATAGCTCTTGCGAATACTTTAATACTCTTCTAGCCATTTAGGCAACTGTTCTTTGAGTAAATCCAAAGGCCAGGGCATTCCCCCCTTTAGGCCTTTTTCTCACACCACGGCTTGTAGTCGGAATCCTTATAATCTCATAACTGTTGCTACCTTCTATCATGCAGCATGTACGACTCTACTTTGTGTGTGTGCCTATGCGACGCTTCTCTCCTCTTTCTTCCAGCTCTTAGCCAATCTCTAGGCCTCACTTTTTGAACATATACAAAATTATGTCAAGTTATTCCTCTGGGCGTCATTAGCTTTACTACATCTAGGTAGGCCATACTATACCATAACTCTTACTTCGATTTATTGTTACTGAGGTCTGCGACCAAACTCCAGGTTACTCTTGTTGCTTATCCTATATGCATAAAGCTAAGTCTTTTAACGCTTCTTTATTACTGTTCATCTCAAGAATGATGGTCTAATATCATCTCGTACTTTGTATCTTTTATCTCTTTCATGACCTCCATTCCACATAGGTATAATTCACGTCCATAACTTGAAGCTTCGTATTGACTTCTTATGAGGCTGGTACTACCGGCTTTATCATAGGGCCGTTATAGAATATGGTTATTGTACTATCCCTTTGGTACCTCTGATATTAAGAGTGATCCTGTAATATTCTCAATCACGATTTCTATAATTTTCTGGGTCCAATAATCAGATTTCTGATTTACTTCGTTGATGTAACTCTTTAGCTTCCTCCTTCTTCTGATTAGCCTTTATGTAGGCTTAAGCTACCTCCCGATCTACGGTTCATGGTATTAGTTATTACGTTTAGACTTTCATGAGCGCTGAGGAATATCCATGATACAATCCTTCGTCTATGAACTAGGCTCAATTCTTTCTTTTAACTTATACCGGAATCTTCTACGGCTGTATATGCTGCATGTATAAAACTTCCAAACTCTTAAGTGCGTTCATAACGTAACTAACTCCGGATCATGAATCGAATAATTCTTTTTATTCCATTTCAGCTTTCTTCAAACGTAAGCAATTAGTTTTCCCGGTCTTTCTGCCCGAATCGTAAATATTGTTAACCTTCATTAACTGGGCGCCTCGTACCCTTCTTCACCTTGCTTCTTTAACTTGCTGAAACTTGTGTCTCCCTCCTTATTCCTTTTTACCGTAAGAGTGGATAGGCATTCTTGCCTTAGGGATCCTTATAAAGAAGCTTACACATCTTAGTATACACATGATTTGCTGAATACCTCATATTTATCCATCATAAGCTTGATGCAAAAATTGAGTTCCTCTACTCAATTCTTCCACAGCTATATATCATACCTACTGTATTTCTAGATGTAGGTATCGTCGTACTATAAGTAAGATAGAGTTTAGAAAATTGAGTTCTTCCAACTGAGCTCTACCACACGATCTTGAGTAGGAAGAAAGAGTGACAATCCTAAATGCCCTGTAGCCTCATGCTTATAAGTATGGTGCGCAACACACCCATAAACAAGACTCTACTAGATACAGCTTGTAGACTCCCTAGACAGAACTGCTCTGATATCACTTTTGTCACGACCCAAACCGATGGGCCGTGATGGGAACCCGGTACCTTACTCAACCGAGTACCAATGCAACATATCTTTCTTATTACATTATCATATACATGTGACATACGGGCCTAATAGGACAACATGATCATTTATAAACTCAAAACATAGGCCGACAAGGCCGTACAATCTTTCACGTACATGACATATGTCTACAAGCCTCTAAGAGTACATAAATGTCATAAATGTCGGGACAGGCCCCGCCATACTAATCAGTACATGTCCTAATTATACTGACCACATAAGCAACTCCTGAGCAAATGGAGTGCACAAACACCTTCCGCTGAGCTGATAGCCTACTTGGAGGACTCTCGACCTATCTATCAGGATCTGCGGGCATGAAACACAGAATCCCCAGGCAAAAGGGTCGTTAGTACGAATAATGTACTGATTATGTAAGACACATAAATAAGTACATAACAGACATGGAAGAAATATAGAGTAAATGACTCAACTTGTAAGTCTGGATAACTCTGTAAATCATGAAATACTCATAGTGTCATGCATATGCGTATGAATGTCATGTCGTGTATAGGTACATATTTCATAACAGCATCAGGCCTCTGAGGGCATCCCATCATATCATCTCGGCCACTGTGGGCAAAATCATTAACGTATACCAGCTGATCAGGTGGTGGTGTGTATATAACGTCGTATCCTTTTTCCCATATCCCATTTAAATATATTATACATATATACGTGTATATAATACCATCTGGTCATGGGTCAATGTACATGTATAAATGCATGAAATGCATAAGAAATACGTTAATAAGATCTTTTCGGAATACCATAAAAATCAATATGCCTTTCGGATAAACTATATCAAATACGTATTTTTCTGAGACCCATGAACAGAAGATATAATAATAATTCATATGTGGAATCAAGAATATAGACATATCTAGTATTCCTATGAATAGAGTCATTTATTGAAATTGTGCATTTGCTCGTTTCTTTTGTGTCGTATAGATCATGCCAAAAGAAAGAAGGGATAGCCTTAACACACCTGGAGTAGGGAAAATAAGTATGATATTCTTGGAAATTATTGCACCGTACTCTTTTAGAATCACAAATATTTTATATTGTTATGCTTCTAATAATTCTTCGTTGGAATTGGTTGAAGAAATCTCGTTGTTAAAGTCTTTGTAGGAACTTGAATTGTAAGAATTACTAACGTTCTGTTATGAAGTAAAGTGTTGCTAAGTTCTGATATGATGTCTTTTGCATTCGAATAATAGAAATGAAAGGTTTTGTACTTACCACCTTACTTACAAGTCTTTGTATTTAAATCATAAGAAAAGAGGTATTTTAGTTCTTGACATATTATGAAGTTTTAAACACAAAATTTGAGCCCTCATCCGTAACTTAGCAATCTTGTATCTCATCTTGATAAGGTAAGAAACTCTCTTAAATTTGTAAGCTTATGGGGCCTACTTTGTGGCTAAGTGTTGCCTAAATGCTTCCTAACTCTGCCACCTAACCTTAATGAACTAAGAGTCATTATTTTCTAGGGAATTTTCTGCCACGTCTAGGTCCTTTAAAGTTATCCATAACTTTAATTACTGAATTAGCTTAATTAGTTAGTTAATCTCTCACTAAAAAATTATAATTACCCAATTATCCACATAATGAAGAATTATCTCACATTACTTAAAATACTATTCACTTTTAATACATTGTATGTATCCTACTATCGTGGTCGTGGGGTACCGTGTATGGCATTAGTCCATAAATGCCAGGTATTGTAGTTTGGACCGTATTTTATCCCAAATATACAACCTTCAATGAAACTCATTTTATTTGATTGGTTTACCCTGTATCCTTCACGGCATGTACTTATCGCTCGTTATAAATAGCATAGATGCGTATAACCTCGTGATAATACCATCCCCGAGGCTACGTCGATTAACTAAAGACAAAACTTTAACGTACGAAAATGCGGAATGTAATATCTCATTTCCGAGCTTATATAAATTTACTTATGGCATACTTCCATGTATGAAAATATACGGTGTAACAGCACGCTGCCACGGGTATGTTCTTTGGATCGGGTGGCACGCTGCCTTGGGTATCATGGTTGGATCGGGTTGTATACCGCAACGGTATAATGTTGGATCGGGTTGCACGCCGCAACAGTGTTATAATGAGTACAGTTTCCCAAATCTATTATTGTGTGTTTTGCTTCTCGTATTTCAAGGAAGGCTTATAATATCTTTTCGGTTGTTTATATTAGTTACGTGGGTTAAGTAGTTCTTTCCAGAGTTCGTTACCTTATGCATCACATTTGAGTTTGTAGCTTGTTGGCACATGAGGCATTATATGAGGTGGATTATTGTATGAGAAACTTGTACTGGGTGAGATGAGATTATTGGACCTGGGATCAGTGCGATCAGATTTATATGAGGCACGTTATAGAGTAAATAACGATATTTAGTCCAAAATGAGGTAATGGTTCTTGTCGGGAGGAGAGTCTCCATGAATTGTGATTCGGCAGGTGGTTATGAGTTTCTACACATCTCTTCTATCGTGGCAGTATTGCGAGAGTTGAAACGGGGCTTATATGCTTCATGAGGTGTGTTGTGGGCATCAGATTCGTGGAATTTTGGCTATTATTGTTAGAGGATGTTTTTATGGTCACGTGAATAACGTGGTGCATGGAGTAAATTCGGTAAGAGTATACAATCATGTATTAGTACATCATGTAGTGATTGATACGGTGTTCGTATGTTCGGAACAGACCTGGTAGAGAATTTCAGATGTTGGAATTTGGATCTAAGGCTAATTTGACTAAATAAAAGGGAGGATCTTCATATTTGCTAGAGCTAATGTGCTCAACTGAGTTGTGGTATCACGGGTAGGTGCACGAGGTGTTAAATAATGATTTCGGACAACTCTAGAGCAGTTCTTAGAATGTTCTAGGATGAACGTATGTTTAAGTTAGAGAGAATGTAATGACCCGACCAGTCATTTTGAGCTCTAGCACGACGTTCAGCGGTTTGAGGCCTTTAGCAGCTTCACTTCAGGTATTATGACTTGTACGCGTGGTCAGAATTGAATTTCGGCCAGTTCGGAGTTGATTTGGAAAGAGCATTCTAATTTCGGAAGCCTTAAGTTGGAGAAATTGACTAGAGTGTTATTGTTTGAGTAAACGACTTATGAATCAGGATTTGAAGGTTCCAACAGGTTTGTATGATGATTTTGGACTTGGGCATAGGTCCGGATCGGGTTTTGATTGACCCGGGAGCATTTCGGCGCCTATTGTGGAGGTTGGCATTTTGGAAGAATTTCATGAAAATTGGGTTGAGGTGTATATCTCTATATAGTGATTCTGGTATTGGGAGTGCATCCGGATGTGGATTTGGAGGTTCGTAGGCCATTCTGAGGTCATTTGGCGAAAGCTGGAATTTGAAGGTTTTTGAGAGATTTGAATGGGAGTGGACCTTTTGATATCGGGGTCGGATTTGGAAGTTGGAGAAGGTCAGTAATGCCAATTATGATTTGTGTGCAAAATTTTAGGACAATCGGACGTGATTTGGTAGGTTTCGGCATCGATTTTAGAAGTTTAGAATTGCAAAGTTCATTCAGTTTGAATTGGAAGTTGACTCATGATATCGATGTTGTTTGGCGTGATTTTAAGGCTCGACTAAGTTCGCCTTATGTTTTAGGACTTGTTGGTATAATTCGTTGAGATCCCGAGGGTCTCGGGTGGATTCCGGATGGTTTATGGACCTAGTTTGGACTTGGAAGAAGTGTTGAGGCAGCGGATCCCTGGTGTAATCGCACTTGCGTGAATAGGGTTGTAGGTGCAATGGTGCGTCGTAGAAGTGACATTTAGACGGAGCTGGGATGGCCACAGATGCAAGGATGTTTCTGCATCTGCGAACCCGCAGATGCGAGGAAAGCTCTGCAGAAGCGGAATGCGAGCTGGTAGCTGGAGTCGCAGAAGAGGAAGGTCTCTGCATGTGCGAGACCGCAGGGGTTGCTTTTTACATCATAGGTGCGGAGCTGTGCTGGTCATAGGGCATATGCAGGTGCGAGGTTTTGGCCTCACCTGCGAGACCGCAGATGCGGTGAAGCGGCCGCAAGTGCGGGAGTTGCTGGGCAGAAGAGTTCTTTAAGAACAGGGTTTTGGCCCATTTTGTTCTTTTTTTCATTTGGTTGGGGCGATTTCAGAGAGCTTCAAAGGGAGGTTTCCATTAAGCAACACAAGGTAAGTGATTCCCATTTATTACAAGTTAAATACATGGGATATTATATGAATTCAAGCATGGCAATTTGTAGAAATTTGGGATTTTGAAGAAAAACCTAGAAATCGGTATTGTTGGATTTTGACCACGAAACTGGACATGGAATTTGAAATAAATCATATATTTGAGTTCGTGGTGTTATGGGTAAAGTTTATCTTCAAACATTTCCGAAATCTGGGCACGTCGGCCCGGGGGTGAATTTTAGGGATTCTTCAAATTGGCTTAGAAAATCGCCTTAATAGTTAGGATATGAACTCTTGAGTATGTATTGACGATTTTCTATATCATTTGACTAGCTTTGGGTCGTTTGGAACCGAGTTTAGGATTGAAAGCACAATTTTGGACTAGAAAGTGAACTTTGAGACGAGGTAAGTCTCCTGTCTAACTCTGTGAGGGAGAAATTACTCCTAGGTGATATATTTGTTATGTGCTTCTTGTTGTAGGGGCTACATACGCGCAAGGTGACGAGAGTCCATCAAGGACCCATCAAAGCTTCTTATTTTAATGGGATCGAGTCGTTCGCCTCGACAAGATAATGTATTTCATTTCTTATGGGATCGGGCCATTCGCCTCGGCAGGATTTATGTACCACACTCTCATGGGATGGGCCATTCGCCTCGGCAGGTTAATTGATTTATCATATGGTTCAGTCCGTTCGTCCCTCGACAGTGCACAGTTTTATTATTATGTTAGATCGGGTAGTACGCCTCGGCATTTCCTATATCACATTCCCATGAAATCATGCGTAAAACTTGGCAATAAGCCAGTGTATCTGTAAATTCCGGATTTGAATTATGGTAGCCACTTGATGAGTTTTACTATAACTACATATATGCTCCGGTTAAGGAGGGAATTTCTAATGAAGAGCTTGAGTTCCTCGTAAATAGAGGGGATTTGTACCACATGATTTATATTTGTCTATTTTACTTACTTACTATGCCTCATACTTGCTACCTTTTTACTGTACCTTATGTTGTTGGACCACTAGTGAGTGTCGATGTCGACCCCTCATCACTACTTCTCTGGGGTTAGGCTAGATACTTATTGGATACACGTTGCTTACGTACTCATACTACACTTGTTGCATATTTTTGTGCAGGTACGTATATGTCTAAAAGCATGTGAGAGCAGAGGCATGTATACATGCGGGGACCTAGGTGAGCTGCACTCCATTTGTCGACCGCACCCAGCAGAGTCTCCTTCAGAGTATTTACATTTTCCTGTCCAATTTGTATTCCGAGCAGTTGTTGTATTTTATTTTATTTTTCCTAGTTAATACTCATGCACTTGTGACACCGAATTGTGGGATAATTATGGGTTTTTCAGTATTCAAATTGTTAAAAGTATTATTATTTACTTTGTAAATCCTCATACTTTACTATTTAAATTGAAGGAAAAATATGATTTCAAAAATAATAAAGTGAGAACTAAATTAAGTATATATTATTGGCTTACCTGACAGTGGTGTCTGGCTCCATCACGACCTTAATGAACTTTGGGTCATGGAATTAAGCTTGGATCCTAACATCCATCCGGTAAGGCAGAAGAAAAGCTTTATTGCTGAGGTCAGAAACAAATTCGTCAAAGAAAAGGTGATCATCTTAAACACCTACAAGAAACCCTCGAGCCCAATCCGAAAAGGACCCAAGTCCAATTCCCGCCCTCTCCACTTTGGCAATCCATGACATTCCCATTGAATCAATGAGATCGTAACACTTCACCTCCCCATAACACTCACAAAAGAAGCACATTTAATTCAAGTCGTCCGCTTCTTAAATCAGTTGCTCACAATGTATCTTTATTTTCCCTTTAATTTTAAAACACTCGTCCAAAGATCTTATCTCTACCGTCAAAACACTATAATCTGATGGCCACCAAAATTCCTCTTCAAAACCCTTAAGTGACCGAATTATCAAGGCCGTTGATCATCATATCCAACGGCCCAGAACTCGTCTCCCTATCTTAATCTAGAGACGACCCCCTCCCCCTTTTCTCTAACCCTAAATCATTTCCTGCCATACTCAGTCGCCCCTTCTTTCCTTTTCCTCTCAACTCTCTCAACTCCCATCACCTAATAAATCAAGAAAACCTTGCACAAATTCGTGCAAGGTCTCAAATCACTCAGATATTCATCCATATTGTCTCTTGCATCTGTGATTACCGTTGAACCATTTCCTCTTTCATCGATCAATGTTGAAATCCTCAAATCTGAACCCTAACCCCAAATATGAAACCTCAAATCGCCTGTGATCTTTCAAATCTATGGCATGCATAGTTATCCGTTTTGCTCCTGTATTTCAAATCTTGTTGTTCATTCTTTTTTTACCATTTGATTTCAAAGCCCTAATCATTGAGTCACGGACCAAAACGTGAAGCTTGAATTCATTTGTTTTCTCTCATGACCTTTCAAATCAAAGCAAGCATGAGGACATTAGCTAGATTTATCATTCATATTCGATATCCAGTCAAATGCAATGCCCTCTAGGTATTCGGGTTCCGACCGATGGTCTCTCATGCTTCAACGGTTGATCTCTCATTTCCTCATGCCCAGTTAATTATGTATTGTTGTTTTTCACCTCTGCTCGTCTTTGATTTTCACTCGATTGTGCTTGCATCACCACTCCTCTGTCACTCTCCACTATCGATTTGAATCTGAAACCCTAATGCTTCACAGCCACTATAAATAGGGGATTTTAATGTTCTCACCTAACAGATAAAAAAAATGATACAATAGAAGATACAGCACAACATCACTTAACAAACAAAGAATATATCAATTTTAGTCTTGAGTAGTAAAAACAATAAATTAAGCTAGGGTTTTCTAACTAGCTTCTAATTTCTTTCTGATTTTGAGCCTTACAGTGGTCGGAGTTTGAGTTCTTGATTCTATACGTCTAAAAAAGAGTCTTTGTTTGGTTTGCTGGTCAAAAGAAGGTCAGTACACCTCCACCCTTTCTCTTTTGACTGTTTTACTCAAATATCATGAACATGCATGCTGTTTTTATTAGTTGTTTCCGTTTATGATGTTTGTCATTAATGTATAGATGTTATTTCCAGTTCATAGTGTTGTGTTGTTAATTTATAGTCATCTGTTCTGCTTCTAAGTATCTCTAATTGGTATTGATTGAGTGGCTTTGTGGCTTTAATGTCTTCAATTCTGTATTAAACAGCCTATGTGATTAAGCTGTTGAACATGCCTTAATGATTTTTCAGATCTATGTAGACTTTAGACTTTCCTCTAATGTTCTGTTATAATCTTCATGCCTATCATGCTATATTCTTTTTAGTTATATTATTCTATACCTCGGGTTATTGTTACTCAATTCTAGCTAGAACATACATGAAAGTTCATAGTTTAACCCTGCATCACTTGGTTAAGTCTTGTGAAGTCTAAGTGTTCAAAATGCTTCTTTTCTTTACACAAGTGCTTGTTAATCTTTAAGTATTCTTTGAGTCATCACAATGAAAGCTTTATATCCATGTCTAACTATAAGTTGTATGTCTAAGTAAGAAACAATCTTATTAGGATGAACTTCTGTGAACATCAGTGATCATTCTGCACATTTTCATATCATTGATTTAATTGATTTTCGATTTTGGTGATTTACTTGGTTATATTGTTGCTTAATTTGGAAGATGTTATTTAATGATTTCATACCTGTCATATTTATTATATCTTTCCCGTTTTGCATGTCGCCTCCCAATTAGTATTATTCTTGTTATTTTTATGTTTTATATATTCTTGTATAGGTTTATTTACGTAGGTCTAATGACACGGCCGGTTGTTTTGAGTATTATATCTCGTTCCCTTTTTGGTGCCTACTCTATGCTCATTTGTTGTAATATGACTTGTTAAGGTGGTTGATTCAGTTCCGGTGGTGTTTCGGAATGAGTTGGGACACTTAGTCCCATGGTTGGAAGCCTAAGTTGAAAGTGTTGACTGTATGTAGACTTATGTGTAAATGACTCCTAACAGAGTTGTGATGGTTCCGATAGTTCCGCATGGTGATTTTGGACTTAGGAGTGTGTCCGGATATGGATTTGGAGGTCGGTAGGTGATTTTGTCTTGAATTGGCAAAAGATGGAAAAGTTGAAGCTTGGAGAGTTGAATTTGTTATTACTAGGCTCAAATTTTTGTGTGCGTTGATTGTAGAAGTTGGAAATTTATTAGTTTTATTAGGCTTGAATTGGGGTGTGATTCATGTTTTTGATATTGTTTGATGTGATCTGAGGCGTCGACTAAGTCCGTATCATATTTTAGGACTTGTTGGTATGTTGGTTGAGGTCCCGGGGGCCTCGGGTGGATTTCAGATGGTTAACGGATTGGAATTTGGAATTAGAAGATTGCTGATGTAGTAGGCCTGGTTTCCTTATTCGCGATCGCGTGGGAATGTGTAACGATCTAGTCCGTTGTTATGAATATTTTAGCCTGATCCCCTATTTATTATCTCATGTGTCTTATATTTCGGTTACGGGACTTGCCGGGGTGCTTGGTTTCGAGTTCGGGAAAGGTTTGGAGTAAATTGGGACACATAGTCCCTGAATTAGAGGTTTAAATTGTAAAAGTTGACCATAGTTTGACTTGTGTGAATATGACTCTGGAATGGAGTTTTGAGGGTTCCAATAGCTCTGTATGGTGATTTTTGTCTTATGAGTGTGTCCGGATATTAATTTGGAGGACCGTAGGTCGTTTCGCCATTAATTGGCAAACATTAGAAAAATTAAGGTTTGGAAGATTTGGAAAGTTTGACTCGGAGTTGCCTTTATTGATATCGGGGTCGGACCCTGATTTCTGAAGTTGTAATAGGTCTGTAATGTCATTTATGACTTGTGTTCAAGTTTTGAGGTCAATCGGAGTTGTTTTGGTATGAATCAACACTAGTTTTGGAATTCAGAAGTTCATAAGTTCTTTGGGCTTGATTCGATGTACGATTCGTGATTCTAGTGTTGTTTCGTGTGATTTAATGCTTCAAGCATGTTCGTATGATGTTTTAGGATTTTTTGGTATATTTGGCTGAGGTCCTGGGGGCCTTGGGTGTAATTCGGGCCATGTTCGGCGCATTTCGTTATACGTGATCGCGAGTGGATTAACAAGATCACGAAGAGTAGTTTGGCACCAAGGAACTTCTCTCTATGCGATCGCGAGAGGAGGTCTGTGATCACAGAAGGTTGGCTTTCAGTGAATCGCGAACGCGGGAAAGAGGTCACGTTCGCATAGAAGGAATGGCGAGGCTTGGGGCTGAGATAGTTTGTGTTATGCGATCGTGTGGCCTGGGATGCAGTCGCGAAGCTGGGGCAGCTTTTTTAACGTGTTCGCAATGGGTTTCACGCGACCGAGAAGAGTAAATTGGAGCTGGGAAAAATTTGTGTTACACGATAGCGAGGGGATTTCCGCGATCGCGATGTGAACATCACTAGCAACAGATTTAAGTTTCAAAGTCGAGGGTTATATCTCGTATTTCATAATTTGTACTTAGAGAGCTCGGTGTGTGGTGAATGTTCGGGAGATTTTTAGAAAGATTATTGGGGTAAGAATTCCTAACTCTGTTTTGGTTAATTTACATGAATCTATTGTTGTTTTTATCATCTAATTAGGGATTTGAGTTGGAAAATTGGGGGGAAATGGTAGTAACTTCTTGGGCTAACATTTGAGGATTTGAAAGGCGATTTGAGGTCGATTTTGAGTAATTCTTGTATGGTTGAAATCGTTATCGAATGAGTATTCGAATTTTATAATTTTGGTATAGTATGAAGTTGTTTTTGCTAGATTCGAGCCATTAGGAGTTGGATAATCGAGGAAAAGGTCTACTAGTGGATTGAGTTAGCGTGCTTTTAGGCAAGTAACTTGTCTAACCTTATGTGGGGGAATTTTCCCTTAGGATTGGTATTGTTTGTGATAATTGTAATGTGTGGAAGCCATGTACATAAAGTGACGAGTGTGTACACGGGCTAAATATGGGAATTACAAGCCTTAGATATGTAGATTCCTTTCATGCCTTAATTGAGTTATCTTAACATGTAATATTCATCATTCTTAGTCAATTTTCACATGTCTACTTGTCTTATTCTCTTACATGTTATTTGCCCAACATGTTTGGTTGAAGTTCTTGTTTCCTTTATTCCGTATTTATTACTTAATTGTTGAACTCTTTATTTGAAGTTGTTAAATCGTGGAATATCTTGTTGTTGAAATTGGTATTAAGATATAAAAGTCATAATTTACATTAAGGCAAAGTATTAAGTTGTGAAATACCATGCTATTGAGTTGTTTATTCTGGTTGTTATTATTGAGACTTTTGTGTACTTTATGGTTGAGCCATGTGCTCTTTACTGTCACATTACTGCTATTGTTTGGTTTCTGTAGCAATTTGTGATATTGGGAACTTGAGGTACGATCTGTGGTACGTTGTGATATTGATACGCATGCGTTCGTATAAGGTTTTGGGGTTGAAATGCATGCGGTGAGGTAAGGTGGGCTTGATATGTGTGGCTAGTAGGGGAACTACTAGAAGTCATGCGGTATGACAAGGTGGGCTAAAACGCGGGATGCTATTTCGGGAAAACGATTGTTAAAACTACATGTAAAGGATCCCACGGTGATATAAGTAAAGATTGTGACTTATTCTTGTGATTTGAGACTATGAGGCGGTAACTCGGTAGTGACTCTTGTTGGCATTTCTCCATTTCTTTGTAATATTCTTCGGTTGTAGTTTCCTTAGCATATTATTAATTGTCCTTCTCCGTGTTGCACTATTTTCTTAGTTCTGTGTAGCTAACCTTGATATGCTAATTGTTGATTCAATTTCATTACTGTCATTATTACACTCCCTTACCTTTGTGTAGTCCTTTATTAATTCAAGTAGGGCCTTGAACTGACCTCGTCACTACTCTACCGAGATTAGGCTTGGCACTTACTGGGTAATGTTGTGGTGTAACCATGCTATTCTTATATACTTCTTTTTGTGCAGATCCAGGTACTTCCTATCAGCCCAGGCATTAGCTAGGATTCTGGTCCGGAGACTTCAAGGTATACCTGCCGGCGTCCACAGGCCTCGGAGTCCCCCTCCCTCTAGATCTCTTTATTCATTATCTTTTCCTATATAGACATTCATGTATAGGATTATCTAGTGTTTCTATTTAGAGCTTGTGACTTGTATTTCGCAGCATCTCGGGGTTTGTTCACGCTGAGTCGCAGAGTTATTTATTATAGTTGCTGAGTTTTGAGACTTATAATTATTGTTTAAGTTATTTTCGCATGTTTGTTAGGCTTACCTAGTCGTAGAGACTAGGTGCCATCACGACATCCTACGAAGGGAAATTTGGGGTCGTGACAAGATGAAATCAGAGCCCTAGATTCATAGGTGTTATGGGTCACAAGAAAGTTTAGTAGAGTCTCGTGAATTGATACAGAGACATCTGTACTTATCTTCAGTAGGCTATGGAACTGTTAGGAAGAGTTTCACTTCTTTAATTCCTTATTGTTCGAATTGGTTGACTTCGAAATGCTAAATCATTGTCTTTCTATTCTCTCACAAATGGTGAGAACACGCACGACTGGATCTGATAATGAGACACCTGCTCCCCCTGCTAAAGATGCGAGAGGCTAGGGCCGGTGCAGAGGCCGATGATGGCCACATGGTGTAGTCAGAGCACCCGCACGAACTACTACAAAGGATCCACCAGTAGCTCCAGTTGGAGAGCAGGCACCTGAGAGGCATGCTACTACCCCTGCACTGCAGGAGACTCACGCCCAGTTGTTTAGCATGTTTGGCACTCTAGCTCAGGCAGGGTTTATTCCACTTGCTCCTGCCACTTCTCAGGCCGGGAGAGGGACACGGACTCCCGTCTCCCGTACCTCAGAGAAGTGTGTCCAGGTTGATCAGGTAACAGAGGTCATACCAGTGCATCCGGTTGTCCCAATTCATCCTGAGGTTAGGGCAGCAGCTTATGAGGGGGAGCAACTCAGGCTCGAGAGGTACAAAAAGTACCACCCTCCTACTTTTAGCGGTTTGGCATCAGAGGATGCCCAAAGCTTTCTTGAGGAGTCCTATTGTATCTTCTGTACTATGGGTATTGTGGAGTCCAGTGGGGTTACTTTCACTACATTCTAGCTTAAGGGAGCATCTTATCTGTGGTGGCGAGCGTATGAGTTGGGTAGTCCGACCGAAGCAGATTCACTCACTTGGGATCTATTCTCAAATATGTTGCTAAGGGAGTTTGTTCCTCAGAGTCTCAGAGATGCATGGCGTGCAGAGTTTGAGCAGTTGCGCCAGAGATCTATGACTGTATCAGAGTATTCAACTTGTTTCATTGATTTGTCCAGGCATGGACCAACCTTGGTTGTTATTGTCAAAGAACGGGTTCGTCGATTTATCAAGAGCTCAACCCTGGTATCATATTCAGCATAGACCGAGAGTTAGAGATGGAAATCCTATACCAGTAGGTAGTGGAGATCGCTAGGAGATTGGAGGACATGTGGGCCCGAGAAAGAGAGGAGAGGGAGGCCAAGTGTCCTCGAGATTATGGCACATATAGTGGTGCTCGTGCCCCAGTTGCAGCCCGTCATAGAAGGGGCTATGTGAGATGCCCTATTCATTTAGCACTTCCAGCTTCCAGCGGTATTCAGACCACTTCCAGGCCCTAGGTTGCCAATTATGCATCGCCATTGTCTAGTGTACCTCCTGCACGGGGTGCTTTCGATGGTCAGTCCAGTCAATCAGACCTAAGCCAGTGTCAACAGTCACATCCTCCAAGAGCTTGTTTTGAGTGTGATGACGCTCGTCACATAGTTATAGAGACTACCCCAGACTCAAGAGGGGTACACCTCCACAGATTACTCAAGATTCGCGTATTACACGGGTTTCTCTGGATTCTCAGGCCATGGTTACCACACCAATTGCCACTCCACCTGCACAACCAGCTAGAGGTATACGTCGGGCAGGTAGAGGTCGCCCTAGAGAGGGAGGACAAGTTAGTTATTATGCTTTTCCTTCTAGGACTGAGGCAGTTGCATCTGACTTAACTATCACATATATTATTCTTATTTGTCATAGAGAGGCATCAGTCTTGTTTGATCCAGGATCCACTTATTCTTATGTACAGTCTTGGCATTGAGTTTTCTTGTCTATGTGTCCACACCTGTGGGAGATTCTATTTTTGTTAACCGTGTGTATTGGTCGTGTTTAGTTGTTCTTGGTGGTTTTTAGACCAGAGCTGATCTATTGTTACTCAGTATGGTGGATTTTGATATTATTTTGGGCATGGACTGATTGTCGCCATATCATGTTATTCTCGATTGTCACGCCAAGACTGTGACACTAGTTATGCTAGGTTTACCACCGATAGAGTGGAGGGGTGCACTAGATTACATTCCTAGTAGGGTTATCTCATTTCTAAAGGCTCAGTGTATGGTTGAGAAGGGGTGTAATGCTTATCTAGCCTTCATGAGAGATGTCAGTGTTGATACTCCTACCGTTGAGTCAGTTTCGGTAGTGAGGGATTATCCAAATGTATTTTTGGTGAATCTTTCGGGCATGCTGCCCGAGAGAGATATCGATTTTGGTATTGATTTGTTAACGGGCACTCAGCCCATTTCTATTCCACCATATTGTATGGCCCCATCAAAGTTAAAGGAGTTAAAGGATAAGTTGCAAAAGTTTCTTGGTAAGGGTTTCATTTGGCCTAGTGTGTCACCTTGGGGTGCTCCAGTCTTATTTGTAAAGAAGAATAATGGTTCTATGCGCATGTCTATTGATTATCGCCAGTTGAACAAGGTTACAGTGAAGAACAAGTATCCATTACCACACATTGATGACCTATTTGATCAGTTACAGGGTGCCAGAGTATTCTCTAAGAATACTTGCGTTCTGGCTATCATCAATTGAAGATTCGGGAGCCAGATATCCCGAAGACTGCTTTTAGGACTCGGTATGGTCATTACGAGTTCCTTGTGATATCATTGGGATAACCAACGCCCCAGAAGCATTCATGCACTTAATGAATAGTGTATTCCTGCCCTATTTTGACTCATTCATCATTGTGTTTATTGATGACATCTTGGTGTATTCTCGGAGCTGGGAAGATTATGAGAAGCACTTGAGGACCGTGGTTCAGACCTTGAGAGAAAAGAAGTTATATGTAAAATTCTCAAAGTGTGAATTCTGGCTTGATTCGGTGGCATTTTTGGGTCATGTAGTGTCGAGTAAGGGGATTACGGTTGATCCGAAGAAGTTAGAAGAAGGGTAGAGTTGGCCCAAACTGTCTTCGGCTATGGAGATCCAACGTTTCCTTGGTTTGGAAGGGCATTACCGTCGGTTCATAAAGGGTTTCTCATCTATTGTTGCACCTATGACCAGATTGACCCAGAAGGGTGCTCCGTTTAGGTGGACTGAGGAGTGTGAGGAGATTTTTTAAAAGCTCAAGACTGTTTTAACAACATCCCTAGTATTGGTGTTGCCAGCGGGTTCGGGGTCTTATACTATGTACTGTGATGCGTCGCGTATTGGTCTCGATGCGATGTTGATACAGGATTGTAGGGTGATTGCATACGTGTCTAGACAACCGAAGGTGCATAAGAAGAACTATCATGTCCACAACCTTGAGTTAGCAGCTATTGTTCATACCTTGAAGATTTGGCAGCACTATTTGTACGGTGTCCCTTGTGAGGTCTATACCGACCACTATAGTCTACAGCATCTGTTCAAACAAATGGATCTTAACTTGCATCGGTGGAGGTGATTAGAGTTGCTTAAGGACTATGATATCACTATTTTGTATTATATTGGGAAGGCCATGTGGTGGCCGATGCCTTGAGTCGAAAGGCGTAGATCTTGGGCAGTTTAGCATATCTACCAGCAACAAAGAGGTCATTAGTCTTGGATGTTCAGGCCTTGGCCAACCAGTTTGTTAGATTGGATGTTTTGGATCCGAGTTGAGTTTTGGATTATTTAGTTTCTCGGTCTTCTCTATATGATCGTATCAAAGAGCGTCAGTATGACAACCTACACCTATTTCTCCTCAAGGACACAGTTCATCATGGTGATTCCAAGGAGGTCACTATTGGGGAGGACGATGTATTACAGATGCAAGGCCGGCTATGTGTGCCCAATGTAGATGGTTAGCGGGAGTTGATTCTCCAGGAGGCCCACAGTTCGCGGTATTCCATTCATCCGGGTGCCGCCAAGATGTGTTAGGACTTGAGGCAACACTATTGGTGGAGGAGAATAAATAAGGACATAGTGGAGTATATAGCTCAGTGCCTCAATTATCAGCAGGTGAAGTATGAGCATCAGCGGCCAAGTGGATTGCTTCGGCGGCTAGAGATTCCAGAGTGGAAATGGGAACGGGATGCTATGCATTTTGTGGTTGGGCTCCCACATACTCAGAAGAAGTTTAATGCAATATGGGTGATTGTGGATATGTTGACCAAGTAAACTCATTTCATTTTAGTGGTGACTACTTATTCCTCAGAGCAGCTGGCTAAGGTTTATATTTGCGAGATTATCAGGCTTCACGGCATGCTGGTATCCATCATCTCTGACCGGGGCACGAAGTTTACATCGCGGTTCTGGAGAGCCGTACAACATGAGTTAGGCACATGGGTTGAGTTGAGTACATAATTTCACCCTCAGAAGGACGGACAGTCTGAGCGCACTATTCAGATATTAGAGGATATGCTTTGTGCATGTGTGATGGATTTTGGGGGTTCTTGGGATTAGTTATTTCCGCTTGCAGTGTTTTCCTACAACAACAACTACCATTCAAGCATTCAGATGGCTCCGTATGAGTCTTTGTACGATAGCCAGTGTCGGTCTCTGGTAGGTTGGTTCGAGTCATGTGAGGCTAGGCTCTTGGGTACATACTTGTTTCAGGATGCTTTGGAAAATGTTAAATTGATTCAAGATCGACTTAGTACAACCCAATCTAGACAGAAGAATTATGCAGATCGGAAGGTTTGCAACGTTGCATTCATGGTTGGGGAGCGGGTGTCGCTTTGAGTTTTGCCATGAAGGGTGTTATGAGGTTTGGGAAGAAGGAAAAATTGATCCCCAGTTATATCAGACTATTTGAGATTCTTGAGAGGATTGGAGAGGTGGCCTACATGCTTTCACTACCACCTAGTCTAGCTGTAGTTCATCCATTATTCCATGTTTTTATGCTACGAAAGTATCACGATGATCCGTCTCATTTGTTGGATTTCAGCTCAGTCCAATTGGATAAGGATTTATCTTATGTGGAGGAGCTAGTGGCCATTTTGGATTGGCAGGTTCAAAATTTAAGATCGAAGAACATTGCTTTAGTGAAGGTTCAATGGAGGGTTCAACCAGTTGAGGAGGCGATTTGGGAGACCGATCATGATATGCGTAGCCGTTATCCTCATCTTTTCACCACTTCAGTATGTCTCTATACTTGTTCGAGGATGAAGGTTTATTTTAATGGGGGGAGGGTGTAACAACCTGACTGGCCAATTTGAATATTTTAGCCCTGATCCCCTATTTATTATCTCATTTGAGTTATATTGTGGTTACTGTACTTGCTGAGGTGCTTGGTTTCAGGTTCAGGAAAGTTTTGGAGTGAAATGAGACGAATAGTCTCTGAGTTGGAGATTTAAGCTATAAAAGTTGGTCGTAACTTGACTTGTGTAAAGATGACTTCGGAATGGAGTTTTGAGGGTTCCAATAGCTCCGTATGGTGATTTTAGTCTTAAGATCGTGTCCGGATGTCGATTTGGAGGCATGTACGTCATTTCAGCATGAATTGGCGAAAGTTAGAAAAATTAAGGTTTGGAAGATTTGGAAAGTTTGACCCCGGAGTTGATTTTATTGATATCGGGGTCAGCTCCCAATTCTGAAAGTTGTAATAGGTCCATAATGTCATTTATGACTTGTGTGCAAAATTTGAGGTCAATCGGAGTTATTTTTGTATGAATCGGCATTAGTTTTGGAATTTGGAAGTTCATAAGTTCTTTAGGCTTGAATGGATATGCGATTCATGATTCTAGTGTTGTTTGATGTGATTTGATTCTTTGAGCATGTTCGTATAATGATTTAGTACTTGTTGGTATGTTTGGTTGAGGTCTCGGGGGCCTCGGGTGTATCAGACCATGTTCGACGCATTTCGGAACATTGAAGATTGCTGAATCTGATGCTTCTAGTTTACTTATACGCGATCGAGAGTGTATTAATGCGATCACGAAGAGTAGTTTGGCACTGGGGGAAATTTTCTCTATGCGATAGCGAGAGGAGGTTTGTGTTAATGGAAGGTTGGCTTTCAGTAAATCGCGAACACGTAAAGGAGGTCGCGTTCACGTAGAAGGAATGGCGAAGCTTGGGGATGAGGCAGTTTCTGCTATGCGATCGTGTGGCCTGGGATGCGGTCGCGAAGTTGAGGAAGCGTGTGTATCGCGTTCGTGTTGGGTTTCACATGATCGCGAAGAGTAAATTAGAGCTGGGCAGAATTTGTGTTACGCGATCGTGATGTGTAAATCACTGGGCAGCAGATTTAAGTTTCAAAGTCGAGGGTTTTATCTCTTATTTAATAATTTGGACTTAGAGAGCTCGATGTGAGGCATATTTTCGGGAGATTTTCAGAAAGATTATTTGGGTAAGAATTTCTAACTCGGTTTTGGTTAATTTACACGAATCTATTATTGTTTTTATTATCTAATTAGGGATTTGAGTTGGACAATTGGGGAAAAATGGTAGTAACTTCTTGGGCTAAAGTTTGAGAATTTGGAAGGCGTTTTGAGGTCGGTTTTGAGGAATTTTTGTATGGTTGAAATCATTAGCGAATGAGTGTTCGGATTATTTTAATTTTGGTCAGGTTTCAAGGCGCGGGCCCTGGTTTACACTTTGGGTTAACTTTTTAATTCTTAGCAAAGATCGTAATTTCATTGTTTCAATTAGTTTCTTATAGTTTATATTTATAGTATGAAGTTGTTTTGGCTAGATTCGAGCCGTTCGGCGTTGGATAATCGATGGAAAGGCCTACTAGTGGATTGAGTTAGTGTGATTTGAGGTGAGTGACCTGCCTAACCTTGTGTGGGAAAGTTTTTCCTTAGGATTGGTGTTGTTTGTGATAATTGTGATGTGTGGAAGCCGTGTACGCAAGTTCATGAGTGTGTACACAGGCTAAATATGGGAATTACTGGTATTAGATATGTATATTCCTTTTATGCCTTAATTGAGTTAACTTAACATATTATATTCATCATTCTTAGTCTATTTTCACATGTCTACTTGTCCTATTCTCTTTCATGCTAATTGCCCTACATGTTTGGTTGAAGTTCTTGTTTCCTTTATTCCGTATTTATTACTTAATTATTGAACTATTTACTTGAAGTTGTTAAATCATGGAATATCTTGTTATTTAAATTGATATTAAGATATAAAAGTTGTGATTTACATTAAGGCAAATTATTAAGTTGTGAAATACCATTCTAATGAGTTGTATATTCCGGTTGTTATTGTTGAGACTTTTGTGCATTTTGTGGTTGAGCCATGGGCTCTTTACTCTGAAATTACTGTTATTATTTGGTTTCTCTAGCAAGTTGTGATATTGGTCACTTGATGTGCAATATACGGTACGTTGTGATATTGATACGCATACGATGGTATAAGATTTTGGGGTTGAACGCATATGGTAGTATAAGGTTTTGGGGTTGAACGTCTGCGGTGAGATAAGGTGGGCTTGATGTGCGTAGCTAGTAGGAAAACTACTAGAAGCCATGCGGTGTGATAAGGTGGACTAAAACGCAGGATGCTATATTGGGAAAATGATTTTCAAAACTAAATTTAAAGGCTCCCGCGGTGATATAAGGAAAGATTGTGACTTATTCTTGTGATTTGAGACTACGAGGCGGTACCTCGGTAGTGACTCTTGTTGGCATTTCTCCATTTCTTTGCACTTGTCTTTGGTTGTAGTTTCCTTAGCATATTATTAATTGCCTTTCTCCGTGTTGCACTATTTGTTTAGTTCCGTGTAGCTAACCTTGATATGTTAATTGTTGATTCAATTTCATTGTTATCATTATTACACTACCTTACCTTTGTTTAGTCCTTTATTCATTCAAGTAGGGCTTTGACCTGACCTCGCAATTACTCTACGAGGTTAGGCTTGGCACTTACTGGGTAATGTTGTGGTGTACTCATGCTACTCTTGTAAACATCTTTTTGTGTAGATTCAGGTACTTCCTATCAGCCCAAGCATTAGCTAGGATTCTGCTGTGGAGACTTCAAGGTATACCTGCCGGTGTCTGCAAGTCTCGGAGTCCCCCTTCCTCTAGTTCTCTTTATTCATTATCTTTCATATATATACATTGATGTATAGTATTATCTAGTGTTTCTATTTAGAGCTTGTGACCTATATTTTTTCGAGTCTCGGGATCTGTTCATGCTGAGTCACAGAGTTATTTATTATAGTTGCTAAGTTTTGAGACTTATAATTATTGTTTAAGTTATTTTCGCATGTTTGTTAGTCTTACCTAGTCGTAAAGAATAGGTTTCGTCATGACATCCTTTGCACTTGTCTTTGGTTGTAGTTTCCTTAGCATATTATTAATTGCCTTTCTCCGTGTTGCACTATTTGTTTAGTTCCGTGTAGCTAACCTTGATATGTTAATTGTTGATTCAATTTCATTGTTATCATTATTACACTACCTTACCTTTGTTTAGTCCTTTATTCATTCAAGTAGGGCTTTGACCTGACCTCGCAATTACTCTACGAGGTTAGGCTTGGCACTTACTGGGTAATGTTGTGGTGTACTCATGCTACTCTTGTAAACATCTTTTTGTGTAGATTCAGGTACTTCCTATCAGCCCAAGCATTAGCTAGGATTCTGCTGTGGAGACTTCAAGGTATACCTGCCGGTGTCTGCAAGTCTCGGAGTCCCCCTTCCTCTAGTTCTCTTTATTCATTATCTTTCATATATATACATTGATGTATAGTATTATCTAGTGTTTCTATTTAGAGCTTGTGACCTATATTTTTTCGAGTCTCGGGATCTGTTCATGCTGAGTCACAGAGTTATTTATTATAGTTGCTAAGTTTTGAGACTTATAATTATTGTTTAAGTTATTTTCGCATGTTTGTTAGTCTTACCTAGTCGTAAAGAATAGGTTTCGTCATGACATCCTTTGCACTTGTCTTTGGTTGTAGTTTCCTTAGCATATTATTAATTTCCTTTCTCCTTGTTGCACTATTTGTTTAGTTCCGTGTAGCTAACCTTGATATGCTAATTGTTGATTCAATTTCATTGTTATCATTATTACACTGCCTTACCTTTGTGTAGTCCTTTATTAATTCAAGTAGGGCCTTGAACTGACCTCGTCACTACTCTGCCGAGATTAGGCTTGGCACTTACTGGTAATGTTGTGGTGTACTCATGCTATTCGTATACACTTCTTTTTGTGCAGATCCAGGTACTTCCTATCAACCCAGGCAATAGCTAGGATTCTGGTGCGGAGACTTCAAGGTATACCTGCCGGCGTCCACAGGCCTCGGAGTCCCCCTCTATCTAGATCTCTTTATTCATTATCTTTTCCTACATAGACATTGATGTATAGGATTATCCAGTATTTCTATTTAGAGCTTGTGACTTGTATTTCGCTGCATCTCGGGGTTTGTGCACGTTGAGTCGCAGAGTTATTTATTATAGTTGGAGAGTTTTGACACTTATAATTATTATTTAAGTTATTTTTGCATGTTTGTTAGTCTTACCTAGTTGTAAAGACTAGGTGCCATCACGACATCCTACGGAGGGAAATTTGGGATCGTGACAAAAGGTTCCTGATCGCTAAGGCTTAATTGGACGAATAGTGAGTTGGTTTATGCGATCGCGAGAAATGGTCTACGATCGCAGAGTTTTGAGATTTTTTGTTACACAAACGCGGGTGCATAAACGTGTTTACAAAGAAGGAAGGGGGGTCTGGGATTCAGACGCGCTGATTCTTCGCGATCGCGTGAGTTGATCCGCGATCGCGTAGATGTGAGAGTTAGGTCACCATGTTCGTGGGCCTGAAGGTTTTTGGCGTAGAAGGATTTTTGGCCACTAGGGATTTTGTTCTTCGCGATCGCATGGGTTTATCCGCGATCGCGATGTGTAATCACTGGGTAGCAGTGTTAAAATATCAAATCGAGGGCTTGAACCCACTTTTCATATTTTGAGCTAGAGACCTCGGATTTGGGCGTTTCTTGAATGGATTTTCAATGAGTTGATTGAGGTAAATGATTCTAACTCGGATTTGGTTGTTATACTTGAATCTATCATTGTTTTTACCATTTAATTAGTGTTTTGGGTTGGATTAGGGAAAATTGTAGAAACTTCATAGACTTGAATTTGAGGATTTAAAGGTCGAGTTGAGATCGAAATTGAGTAATTTTGGTATGGTTGGACTCATTGTTGAATGTATGTTCGGATTTTGTTAATTTTGTCAGATTTTGTGACGTGCGCCTGCGGTTGACCTTTTGGGTTAACGTTTTGACTTTTGTTAAAGAACCATTATATGGAATTGATTTCAAATTCCAATCTGTTAGCCATCCGAAATCTACCTGAGGCCCCCGGGACCTCAACCAAACATACCAACAAGTCCTAAAACATGATATGAACTTAGTTGAGGCCTGAAATCACATCAAACAACATCAAAAACATGAATCACCCCCCCAATTCAAGCCTAATAAAACTAATAAATTTCCAAGTTCTAAATTCGATGCCGAAACCTATCAAACCAACTTCGATTGACCTCAAATTTTGCACACAAGTCATAAATGATACAACGGACCTATTCCAACTTCGAACCCAGTAACCACAAAGTCAACTCTTGGTTAAACTTCTCAACTTTCCAACTTTCACCAATTCAGGCCAAAATCACCTAGCGGCCTCCAAATCAATTTCCGGACACACTGCTAAGTCCAAAATTACCATACGGAGCTATCAGAACCATCAAAACTCTGTTATAGAGTTATTTACACATAAGTCAACATCCGATCAACTCTTTCAACTTAGGCTTCCAACCATGGGATTAAGTGTCCCAGCTCATTCCGAAACACCCTCGAACCTAAATCAACCACCCCGACAAGTCTTATAACAACAAATGAGCATATAATAGGAAGAAAATAGGGAACAGGGCTATAATACTCAAAATGACAAGTCGGGTCATTACACCTACGTAAATAAACCTATACAAGTATATATAAAGTAGCAAAATAATAAGAAGAATACTAACTGGGAGGGGACATGCAAAAGGGGGAAGATATAATAAATACGACAAGTATGAAATCACGAAATAACATCTTCCAAATTAAGCAACAATATAACCAAGTAAATAGCAAAACCGAAAATCAATTATGATCAGCCTACCTCTTATGAATTAGATTCTAGTTGTGTCTATTGTATTTAAGTGTTAACTGCTTATAAGTGGAATGCAACTCCACTATGTCTATCTATTAACCCTAGTATGTACAACTGAGTTAAGTCTGCTTAGTATGATGTTTCCATGTTCTTAAACCCTTAATGATACTGCCAATCTGATTTTGTAATGGTTGAGACTCATCCTATTTTGTGAGGTCATAACTTGGTTGAAATCTCTATATGTGTGGATGAATGAAAGTTTGGCATAAATCTTTGTTAATCCCTCATGACTTCATACTTCTGAACACTATTTTGAAACTGCACTCAGTTCTCTATTTCCCTGTTAATCTAAATTGAATATGGTCTTGGAGAAACCTCTTGTTGCTACTGATTGAGTACAATAACTTGCCTATGTCATTGTATGAATCTTTTATAATGATTTCAAAATGTTCCAAGTAATATTATTAACCTATGTGTGTTCTAGTGACAAGATCTAAAGTTAAACTAATCTATGATCAATCTATTAAGGCAATAGCATATGTATCTCTAAGTTGTTGCAGCTCTAAACTATGTGCTTTTATCTATCTGTGAATGTGTGACTCCAGTTGTTTCGTTATTTAGCAATAATAGTATAACTGTTCCTGTCTCCATGTGTGCTTGGAAACCTAGCCTTTAAACCTGTTTTATATGTGTTTCATTCACTTAATATTGGAAATATAGTCATGAAGAATAAACTATTTCTATGTTTCCTATGTTATTCTATTAAGAAACGGTATGCTTCTGTGGTAGGGAATGTCATAGTAGTTGGTCTGCATTGAAAGAGCCTCATTGGTACTCAAACCTATAGGGAGGAATGAGTCATTAGTGGTTAGGGGTATCTGGGAGTACAGTGTAACTCTAGGTTGGGCTGCTCTCCCCGGCACAGGCATTGCCCTAGACCTCAAGACTCTTGGGAACTTTGAAGTGTCGGGGGATTCAATGGGGGTATCAATCTCGAGTGAAATTCTCTCCTTAACCCTGGATTCATTGACACCTGTTATTCTCTTTGGGTTTAGTATTTAATGACAACGAAAGGTATTCAATGTGGATCATTTACTATACATAACCACCACATTAATATAACCTTCTTAGTGTTTAAATACTGTTAGTTATCTTTCATTTATTCTTTGCTTGCAAGTTCCCATGCATTATCATGTATATGATATTATCTTTCTAATGACTTTCTGTTTTCTTTTAAACATGTACGATGATTTGGGAATGCTAAGTTCTTTAAGAACTCGGCCCCAAGTCCAACCCTGCTATATCTCAGAAGGTCCAGAGTTAGCTGTTGCTCATCCCTGTATTGCTGGGCCTACCTCATTGAGGCCCAAACACCAGAGTCCTTTCTTTCCCTTCACTCATTTATTTATTGTTTTCGTTATTCTATAGTTTTACTATGTCGTTATTCTTTACTATGTTCCTATTGTTTATCTCACATGTATATGACAAGACTATATTGGATTGAATACTTTATTTTATCTTTTGTTTCATATAAAAATACTTAGGCAAGTCTGAAAGAACCTAGGATTAAAAGAAGCATTAGTTAGCAATTAATTCAACATTCGTTAATCATGAGTTGTTTATATTATTAATTCATCATGCTTTGCTAACCCCTTTTTATTTATTTTGATGCCCAAAGTCCTAAGAAAAGGTGGCAGTCCCTCGTTCAAAAAGAAACCCAGAATTGAATCATGAGCTTAATTTTCTAAAAGGAAATCAACTCCTTTCAAAAACCAAGATGTTGCTACCCCAAAACAAGGACTTTCAAACGGTTTTTCTCAAGCCTAATATTTAAAAAAACAAGGTATATCCTAGGCTTATTTTCATAACAACTTGAACTCATTAGAGTAACATGAACTTCTATGCTTTAGGAAACAAAGTGCTTTAACTTTTAAAATTTTTCATACAAACATCACATATCTTTTAAAGTTCTTCGCAAGCATATATATATACTAATGTTATTTTCCCTAAGATTCTTTTATAAACTCATACCTATTTAAATAATCTTCAGTTGATTACTATCCAGGAAAATTAACACTTGATTTGATAACTATTACTATGATTAACTACTAAAGGTTAAGCAATTAACAATTGATCAGAAAGGATAGTATGTTAACAACGAAGAAATATCAATGAGAGAAATAAGGGTAATTGACTAGATAGGTGCAAGATAACCGGCTCGGGATCTAATTTTTGAGTGAATTCACTCTATAATACTGTTGATTCTAACGAATTCAATAGATGATCAGAACACTTGAAGTTAATGTTCCTCTTTCGATTAAACATTAAATTCAGTAATTAACCAATTGAAGTACGGTAAACAATTACAACAATAAAATGATGGGTATGATCTAAAGGGTAACTTTTCACGAATATTTCCCTATTTTCTAGTTCGGTTAATAACTCAAGAGGCTCTTTCAATTACCTATTTGAATCACGAATTTAAACTAGAGTATAAGATGTAAAGAAATTCAATATCAAACTCCTCTTTCTATTAAGCAAAATAATAAATAACTCCACAATACAAATTAAAACTTCATCAATTAATTCCAACAATTATCAAGAATTCAATCCCTAATCAAGTTATCAAAACATCGTATCTGTCAACACCCTAATGGAATTTACTTTATAGCAATGGAAAAGGTCATCTCAATAAGGTTTAAGAACATAGAAAACATCAATGCTAATGATTCGATACAAACTCCTATATTGCACCGATTGTTGGTTGAAATTTTGATGCATTCTTGAGTCTTCTTGCCTTGGTTGGTTCTCCAATCTTTCGTAGGTCAAAAGTCCCTTCAAAAATATATTTTGGTATATTTATACTGTATAGAAGTGGGTCGGATGAAACTACCCTTTCCAAGCCGAAACCAGTATCACTCTAACCCAAAAATGCACAGACGCGGTGCCCCATACAGCGCGACTGTGTCATTTTCTCAGAGTAAATTGTTTCATCCACTTTTTGACATCGAGACTTGGTACTCGACCCGCTAACACGATCCCAACTTAATTTCTTGGGCTTTTTGTCAAACTTCAAAACTCCAAATTGATCGTTTCAGCTTTAGATTAACATTTTAACTCAAAATCACTTCCTGCAAGGCATAACACGCGTAATAAGTGTAATTCACTATCATTTAATTAGCTCAAACACATGTAAAATACAGTAATTAGAGTGAAAACTATGACTAAAATACGGATTTCTAGCCTACCATCAACATCCCACACTTAGACTATTGCTCATCCTCGAGCAATCAAACTACACTTCACATAGGGACGACATTTTCATCAAACAATGTCCCTAACACATCATGCCAAGAATATTTAATATAGACTAAGTACTATATCATAACATTCTAGTCTCAAGACTCGACTCAAGAGTACCACGCATTTTTCACAACTTGCTCACTTACTCTAACACAGAGGTCAAAGTCTTTACATTACCTTCGCAAATCATAGGCCCACACACAAATAATAGAGAGTAGTTCCACACACAATAAAATTCACGGACAATTAGGAACACAAGATAGAAAGAATTCACTCACTCTCAGAATTAAAATTCATGCGCCACAGAAAACATACCATAGGCTTTTCCCGTAGTGTAAAACTCTACTAATTGAGCTCATTTAGTCGAGGATCAAGTAAGACTTTATTTTGGTTATAATGTAGGTTGTAGGATGGGTAGGATACATATGGATATAGTGGCTACACCAACATGAGAACTTTAATACATATACATTAATAATTCAAACCCCACACTTGTGTTGAACCAAACCCCAACCTTCATAACATAATAACCTCAGGCTTTTAAATTATTTAAGCACTGAGAAAGCAAGAGTTACACTACCTCACAAAGTAAAATAAAATAAAATAAAAGACATATTTTTGAAATTTCAATTTTTTTGATTTTTTTGTATTTTTCTCGTTCGACTTCAAATCTCTCAAGAAGCCAGTCGACGAAATCCATCATCGGAAAGAGTCTAAACTAAAATATTAATTACTAACTATTACAGGCCGATAGAATTTAGAGTTATAATTTATAGACCATATTGTCTAAGAAAGCACGAAACAAATCAAACAAAACCAAGTGAAAAGGTAACTCCCTGAGGCCCTTATCCTAATAAGCAGCACCCTCGAAGGTGCGCAAATACTCCTCATCATCGGAGGGAACATAGTTCACATCCTCATCCGGTGGCAGCTGCCCTCCCTCCACCAAGCCCAACCACTGCTGAGTGACAACAGAAAGGGGGTATTCCTACTGCAACTCCACCAAGTCAGTCTCCCCCCCCCCCCCCCGATCAGAGCGAAGGCGCAAATCAGCAAATAACATTTGCAGTGTCTACTCAACACGGACTAGCCTTTGGTCTGAAGTAAGAGCAGCAACAGGAGGATCTATCACCGCCATGATATCAAAGGATGGTCTGGTCATAATGAAACTCCCCCTCTACATGGTGCGCCCGCAATAGCTAAGTGATAATACTCGAGTAGTATAAGCGGCAGGCCCCAAATGGTCGCACTCTCGCCATATGCTCCAACATGAGTTTTCCAAGATCAAACTACATCCTTGTCAAAAAGGCATAGATCAAACATACTTTCAGCCGTGAGACATCAATGTCACTTTGGGGAGGCATGATTTTGGCATTGATTAGCCGCAAAATAAATCTGGCAGGATGCTGGAATGTTCCCTTCTTGATGTCCTTGAGGAAATCATTAACATCCCACGTCCATACGGCAGAATAGTCAGTGCCACATAGTTGTCGGTAGATATCCGGATAGTCCGGCCGATAGAGAAACCTATAAAAGAGCTTGTGGGAATGCTCTGTGAAACCCAAAATCTGATTGAACACTTGGGAGGAGAAAGGAATCACTTTACCTCGTACCTGTACTTCGTACACAGCATCCAAGCTGGACTCAGGTTTCCAGTTGGCATAAAACTATTTTACCAGGTTCACGTTCATCGCATCACATGGATGGAACAGACTGTCAAAACCCAAATCACGAATATTGTTGTATATCTCATTATATTTTCGGGCCAACTTCCTATCGTCGACAGAAACCTCAGGCTCCGGGTTCACCGCAAGGACAAACTTCTGGAACCAATGTCTAACATGGGCTGGGACAGCCAGAATACCAAATTTGCACTCTGGTACTACATTTGCATCTGGATCAATATGCTCCTCTTCCTCCTTCACTAGGGCGGGGAGAGGTGCTTGCCTACCTACTCGATGGCTACTAGAAGAAACCTCGGAGGAACCTGTGTTAGAAAGTTTTCTAGGACGACGAGACATTGTACCTGCACAAGACGAACAACATTAGCCATAACACTTGAAGCAAAAAGAAAACAAGACCAAACGGGGTAACCACCCCACACTTATGTTATTGGCATGTTCACAAGTACAATGTATATCGGGGACTCAGACTACCCCATTGAAAGTATGCCACAAGTAATCAACAACCCACCCAACCACCAACATAATATTATAACAACATAATCACGGACTATACTAGTGTAAAATATAAAATTAAGAAGTTATATTAGTAACTAAGAAAAGAAAGAAAAAAAGAAATTATACTAATTTACTACTAACTAAAGTAAGAAGTTACAATACAACACTAGCAAGTACATAGCATGAATCAGACACCTCAATTAGCACTGAGCAACACATTATCATGGGGTGGTCAATCAAGTAGCACTCGCGGATAACACGTTAAAGTTTCTCAACATATGAACATGACCATCCACCTCACACTTATAATCAAGCCTCACATTATCTCATAACCATTAACCTCCAATTAAGTAACAACTTCATCTCTTATGTCATTGAGGCATTTTACCAAACATATGGTAGGCACCAAATCTAACTCATAATTTCAACTTCAATTGGTCTAGGATCACTTACACAACAACACCAATCAACCACCCAACAACAACCACAACACCTCCACAATATAACAATTGCACAAAGTGCACATATTTGCACAAAATTATCATGCATTTTCGGCCATATAGACACCCCCACCAAGCTTAATCACAAAATATTTCCAACAACATCAAAACACACCAAAAATGATCTCCAAGCATAATAACAACGAAAAACCCACAAGTTTAAGCACAATTTTAGACCAAAATTTAAAAAATATTAACTAAAATATTAACAAAAATAAACTACCTAGGGTTAAGAAAATCAAACTAAAACTGTCTAATTCTACAACTAAATGGTAAGAAAAAACAAAAATAAGAGAAGAGAAGAAGAACTTACCTTGATGAGTGATGGAGATGAGATGAAGTTGAATGAATGGGGGATGTGAGGAAGAAGGAGGGATTTGGAGTGGGAGAGAAAATAGTTAGAGATAGTTAAAGTGAAAGAATGGGGAAAAGAGGGGAAGGGGTCGGGTGTTACTGGCGTCCGTTGTTTTTTAGTTTTAAAATTTTTTTATTTTTAAAATGGTCAAAATGTTGAACTACCGTGTCGCAGGGTGCGGCACCACACACGGCACGGTAGTGGCAGTTATCAGAGGCTCACTTTTTTTGTCAGGGAGCCATTTGGCCTGGCACGGCACCCCACATGGCGCGCTAGGCCATTGTTTATAGAGTTCGCCTCATTTTTTTATTTTTAGCTCACAGGATGCATCCTGACTCTCTTATATATTTATTTTATGTCCAATTCATGCTTATACCTATCCAAACCAGTACCAGGACTCCTAAACTCTAATAACCCTAACAATAATTATCTAAACTATTCTACAAAAGCAAGAAAAGGGGTTAGAAGTAGTTCTTAGTTATAGTCGTCAGCTTGACTCCGTCACTTAGGCTCATTTGATCACAATGCTAGAGGATTTCTTGTCAAATCCTCCAATATGGTATTGTTTCAATTAATGCCCATTCACATTACAACTTTCATTCCATTCTTCATCCTGTATTTCAATGGTGCCATGCGGTGAGACGTGTTTTACCACATACAGACCTGTCTACCTTGACGAATATTTCAAGGAACAACCTAAGTCTACTATTGTATAGTAAGACTTTGTATGCTTCATGAAACTCCTTTGACTTAATCATATGATCTTTCCACCTTTTTGTCTTTTCCTTGAAAATTCGTGCATTTTCATACACGCCAGTTTAAACTCCTCCAATTCATTCATCTGCGCCAACCTGTGTTCACTTGCAAGACTAAAATCAAGATTAAGCATCTTAATTGCCCAATAAGATTTGTGTTCTATCTCAACAGGTTGGTGACACGATTTTCCATACACTAGTTTGAATTGTGAAGTCCATGTAGTTGTTTTGGATGCATTTTTGTACGCCCATAGAGCTTTATCTAAATTTACAGACCAATCCTTACAAGAAGCACTAACCTATTTTCAAGAATTCGTTTAAGTTCACAGTTAGCCACTTTAACTTGCCCACTAGTTGGGGCATGGTACGCGGTTCCTGTTTTGTGTGTGATCCCATACTTGAACAGCAATACAGCAAACTGCTTGTTCACAAAGTGCGGTCTATTGTCACTGATGATCACTCGGGGTGTCCCAAAGCAAGTAAATATGTTCTTCCATAAGAAATCACACACCACCCGAGCATCATTTTTCCTAGTAGGGATTGCTTCGACCCGTTTAGAGACGTAGTCAACGGCTACTATGATATACTCATAGGAATGAGATTATGGAAACGGGCCCATGAAGTCAATGCCCCAAACATTAAAAAATTCACTTACTAGAATGGAGTTTAGTGGTATCCCATACCTCTTTCTAATGATACCTGTCATTTGACACTTTTCACATGCAACTACATATGCCTGTGTGTCTTTGTACAAAGTAGGCCAATAGAAACGGGCTTCCGTGACCTTTGCTGTTGTGCGATTTCCACCATAGTATCCTCCAGCTGCTCCATTATGGAAATGAGAAAGAATGCTTGTCATCTCTCCTTCAAGCACACACCTTCGGATCACACCATCTGCACACAGTTTAAACAAGAAAGGGTCATTCCAAAAATAACTTTTTACCTCACCTTGAAGCTTCCTTCTTTGATCATGAGTGAGGTCACGAGGCAACCATCCACTAGCCAAAAATAATGGCTACACCAACATACCAAGGCCGCCTTTTTGAGACCGCAACAATGGAGAAAATTTGCTCATTAGGGAACTCTTTCCTTATTTCAATTGTTTCAACCGGTGGTCTCTCAAGTCAAGATAGATGATCTGCAACTTTATTTTATGTGCCCTTCTTATCCTTGATCTCCAAGTCAAACTCTTGGAGCAATAACACCCACTGCATCAAACGCGACTTGGACTCCTTCTTACTCAGTAGGTATTTCAAGGATGAGTGATCAGTGTGTACAATCACTTTACTCCTCACCAGATATGATCTAAACTTGTCAAAAGCAAAGACCACAACAAATAACTCTTTCTCGGTAGTGGCATAGTTTACTTGAGCATCATTCAACATCCTTCTTGCATAGTAGATGGGTATAAACATCTTATCTTTTCTTTTCCCCAGAAACTCCTTATGCTCTTCACAGAAGTCAGTGGAGGGAGCCTAGCAATTACATCAACCTTAGCTATATCAACTCCAATGCCATGGGCAGTCACTTTGTGGCCCAGGAAAATTCCCTCTTCCAACATAAAGTGGCATTTCTCCCAGTTAGGAACCAAGTGAGTAGCTTCACAACGTTCAAGCACAAGCTCTAGATTCTTCAAGAAATCCTCAAAGTCATCACCAAAGAGGGTGCAATCATCCATGAATACCTCTAGGCACTTTCCATTTAAATCAGAGAATATAAACATCATGCGCCTCTAAAAAGTGGCAGGTGCATTACACAACCTAAATGGCATCCTTTTGTAAGAAAACATACCTAACGGGTAAGTAAATGTGGTTCTATCCTTCTAGGGAAATGGGTATCTGATTGTAGCCTGAGTACCCATCCAAAAACAGTAGTATCCATGTCTAGCCACTTTCTCGAGCATCTGATCAGTGAAGGGAAGTGGGAAATGGTTCTTCCTTGTTACATCATTCAGCCTTCTATAATCAAGGCAAAACGGCCTCCTAGCCATATAAACTTGCACCTGATTGCCAACCCGATAAGGAACTTACAACTATCCTATTTGAACACCTCAACTCATATATTCGAGAACTAATAAACCCATTTGACCATTGACCATACTTATGTGGCAGGAGTGCAGGTGACGTGGACAAAGTGCGTGCAACTCACATAATTAATACGTGTGAGTACAATTATTTTGGATAAAAAATATAAAACCAGGAAAAAAATAGAAATAAAAAAGACAGAAACCCCCTTCTCTTTACAGTACCTTCCTTCCCCCTTCTTCCCCGAGCACTCCCTGCTTTCTCCCCTATCCTTCCACTCAAAATCCATTTTATTCATTTTACTTCCAAATCAAATGCAGCAGTAACACTCATTCCCCATTCTTCCCCAGCTCACCCCCCTTTCTCCCCTTTCTTTCTATTCAAAATGCATTTTACTTCCAAATCAAACACAATAATTTTTTATTGTCAAAAGAACCTTTCAATCTTCACCCAAGCTATTCTTCTACTGAAAGTCAAAGGTATAGTTGACAGGGAAGATTAAGAATCAAACAACTAATTGAGTCTTTGTTGTTTTTTCCCACCTTTGTTTGGTCTCTGCACAGATAATTTCTAGTACTTATTTTGACGTATTTGTAGTGGTATGATGGTGCTGGTGGAAGAGATGTGAGTGAGAAGTTGATATGGTATAGTGGTGTTGGCATATATGCAGTGGGCCATGAAGAAGAAAAAGAAAAGAATAAATTAAAATTTTGATAAATTGGTTTTAAAAAGTGGGACCCACAAATTACACATGTCAAGAAACAAATAGTCCTATAATATGATGTGGTAAAATGTCAGTGCATTTGATATACACGCTCCATTTTAGGGGTTTATTAATTCAGAAATATATGAGTTGAGGTGTTCAAATGAGAAAGTTGTAAGTTCCTTTACCGGGTTGGCAATCAGGTGCAAGTTTAAGTGGCCAGGAGGCCGTTTTGCCTATTATCAATGCACATTCTCCATCCAGTGACTGTTCTTGTGGGGATCAATTCATTGTCTTCATTCTTCACCACTGTTATGCCCCCTTCTTAGGTATAACTTGCACTAGACTAATCCACTGGCTATCAGAGATGGGAAAAATCACTCCCGCATCTAGCAATTTGATGATCTCCTTGTGCACTACTTCCTCCAAATTTTTGTTCAACTTGCATTGGGGATGTACCACGGGCTTGTTATTTGCTTCCGGTAGAATTTTGTGCATGCAAATGGCTGGACTGTTTCCTTGAATATCAGCTATACTCCAGTCAATAGCCTTCTTGTGCTTTTTCAGCAACTCCGCCAGCCTTTGCTCCTGTGTACCTATCAATTAAGCAGAAATAATCACAGGAAAATTGTTAATTTCAAGAAAAGCATATTTCAAGTGAGTAGGGAGGACTTTCAATTCCACACTAGGCTTAGAAGCCTTCTCTTTTAGTTCCTCTTCATCAACCACTTGATCCTCAGTTTCAAGAGCTTCAGCCTCTTTCTTTATTTCAGAATTTTCATCCTCCACTATTCTAGACTGAGTAATACACCTCTCTAGAGTATCACCACAAGTATGTCAAACTTGTATTTTTCAGCTAATTCCCCAACAACATCTAGCTTGAAGGACGAATAGGCAGACGCCTCATCACTGGGTATTTCATCATCCTCTTCATCTAGAACACCACTTTCTCATTGCCCACATTTAGTATAACATAGATATCAAGGATAAATCTTCTTGTACATAAAAATGGCCTTCCTAGAATTAGAGGCACTTCCTTTTTCACTTTCATATTCACCACAATAAAGTCTACAAGGAACACAAACTTTTTCACCCGAACTAGAATATTCTCAATGATTCCCTTAGGCAAAATGGTGGTCTGGTCAGCCAGTTTTAGGGACACTGATCCACGTCCAATCCGCACTCAATAGTGAGTGAAAACGGTCGTTGGAATAATAGTACCCAATAAGAGTCGGGGTCGATTTCACAGGGAGTTTAATATGGGTGTTAAGGTATACAGATGATGAGAGAAAATGAAATAACTAAATTGCGCTTTTAAACAATGGATTTTGTTCTCTATTTCTAAATTAACACTAAAAATTATAAATTAATTATTGTTTTTATTGTTTTTACCAAATAGTTAAAAATCCTAGGGATGTGACCTTTACCTAGGTATTAGCCTAATGGGTTAAGTACGTTAACGCGTGTTTTGTTAATCGGGGTGTATTATAGCCCTCTACTCTAAGTACTCACTCAATACCTCTCGGTCATAGAGTGGTTTTGCCCAATTTAGCTTTGTCAAGCCCAAATGGGTATCAAGCTAAGTAGTTGACATGAGCTCAAGTCAGGTTTTTCCTATATCTAGTTCAGACCCTTAAATTAGGCTAATCAAAACCTTAATTAGCTGAATTTCCTGTTAGCTAAGTTTTTCTAGACGAGGTCCCTCAGTCTCAAGTAAAGACCAAGTCAAAAAGGCATGAATCAATGTTTGCAATCATTAATTCTAAAATTAAAGCATGAATATGGATAAATAATCAACACAATCATAAACAAACATTAAATTAAATACCCATAAGGTTTACACACTAGGGTTGGATCACAACCCTAGTAAAGGTCTAGTTACTCATAGTAGAAAATGAAGAAAATAAAGAAGAAATACTAATTAAACTCATAATGTACGATTAAAATTATAAACATGATGTTTTAATCCCAAAATGGTCACAAATTTTCTAAAATGGAAGATTACAATGGCTATAACTGCTTGAACTTCAAAACTTGACCCAAAAATGTGATTCCCATTTATTTATAGTGGCCCAAAATTTGCTCACAAAAATACCCCTCTAGAGGTTCTGCAGCCGCACAATTTCATCTGTGGTCTGCACATTGCTTCAGCTAGCCGGGACTTGGATTCTGCAGCCGCACAATTTGGTATGCGGCTGCAAGTCAGCTTTTCCAGCCGCACAATTCTTGCGTGGTCCGCATTTCAGGCAAGGCTTCAGTCTTGGTCATTTGCACACTCTCTGAATTTTTTGAACTCTTGGCAGTGCGGACCATGATCTGCGGCCGCACAATTCATGTGCGGTCAGCACTTCTACTTAAAGTCTACTAGGCTTCTTCACAAGTTCTACGACCACAAAGGGAATTTTGCGGTCCACACTTACTTCTGCGGCTGCAAAAATACCTCTGCGGACCGCACTTCTTATGTGTTGTACCCATTCTTTTCTTGTGAGTCGGAACATTCCTTTTTTAGTCGGATTTTCATCATAAGAGCCCAAATTTCCAATATTCCTGAAATTTTCACACTTTTATTAGTTTTGGGAATATTAATCAATTCTTTCAGACTAAAACAAAAGTTAAAGGCACTAATAAGTGGTCAAAATCCACACTTATGAACTCCCCCAAACTTAAGTCTTTTTTTTTGTCCTCAAGCAAATAGATTAGTTCCCACCTCTTCAAAGTTAAAGGTCATTTCAGCGAGTCAATGGTGAGTCATTCATACTCAGTTAGGACCAACAATTACCCACACTACTCATGCATTATCAACAAGGTGACAAGACAAAAATTCATGAACATATAGTTCTAATGTGACATTGGATCTTCAAGAATTGACTTTACTCATCAAGGACTCTTGTTCTATCATATAAGTCATGGTGGACTCCAAACTCTTCCTCCTCTACTTTTCATTTGCCAATCTTACTTAAAACGTTAGCACGAAATCTTAAGAGTCATGAAAGGATCACTCTTCTCTCACAAGAGAATGTCACAAGTACGGCTTCAAGTACCATAGGCTTGCTCCTCATGTAGATCACCACTAATGTAAGCTCACTCAGTTCGAAATCTAATAGGACTTCTTTCGGGTTGTAATAAAGGCTTTTGGATTAGGGTAGGATACCATATGTGTAAGTGATTACACATTTCCTTAAGCACTCCACTTATGCATCTCTTAGCTCACAATTACCAATTCTTAGAGGCATTTTCTTTTTATTGGGGGCTAGAGAGACTTGACATCACTCTTTCTTATTCATTTAATTCTTTTTCTCCCTTTGACGATCATGTTAGGGATCATTACCTCTTTCTGAATCCATCAACCCTTTCACTTAATCTCTTTTTTGCATTTTTCGTTTTGTTATTTTTCTTTTTCTTGTCTTGCCTTCTCTTTCCATATAGATCATTTCTTTTCTCTTTTTGTGCCTTGATACCTTTTTCATTTTCCTCATCTCTCCCCCAAACTTATGCTTTAAGACACTTATTTCATAAGAGTGTTAAGGAAAGTCCGGGTGCCAAAAGAGGATCACAACAAAATGGGTAAAGGCTTATAACATGATTATCAAATGAGAAAGGTCAAGGGATCAAAGGAGGTTGACTAGGGATAACGACATTGGTTGGCAATAGAAAGCTCAAACTGGCCAAGGAAAGTCTATAATCATTTCTCAAACCAAGCAAAACTTAGGATATCACCTTGAAGCATATTCGAGGCAAGTTCTAGACTATTCACACGGATACTTGGACTACCAACAATTCATCTCACCCCTCACAAAACTAGATCATAAAAGAGGATAGAGTCGAGAGTCTACAATAACCACACTCAAATTTAAAGGTCACTATGGTCCAATAAACCACTCGATGATTGCCAAAGTCAACTCAAGAGTCTCACAGTCACTAACTAGAGTTATTTTCTTTCAAAAACCTTTTCTCTAACCATAAGCATATAGTTAAGTGTGTTGGTACCAAATGAAGAATGATTAACTCTTTTTCGAGAATTACTTGATTAGGCCTTTTTATTCATTACTACTACTATTATTATTACCTAAGCATAAAAACGGACCCATTCCCTTAAGAAGATTGTCACGTCATTCATCATTGGGACGAGTCACACGATTTACACAAAAACTACCTTTGGATAGAACCGTGGCATTAAGAAAAACAAAGGCGTATTATCTACTAAATCATAAAAAGAAACTACTAACAAAACAAGAACTAAAGTGGAAAAAATAAGAAGCTAATGAACAATAACTACTAAAGATAGATAACTACAAATAAGAAAAGAAAGAGAATCATCAAATTATTACAGTCCAAATGTATCCAAAATGTGTCAATAAATTAAATAAAATCCACCTCCCCTCCCCCCCCTCCCCCGAATAAAAGTAAGCATTGTCCCCAATGCTTAGCAAAATAAGAGTGAAAGAAGAGAGGGAGAAGAAAACTCCCTTAAGGATCCTTGGACATCTCAATGGCCCCAGCAATATCATCTACTTCAGGATCAGCCAATTGTATCTCATTATCATCATCATGAAATCTAGGTGTGGAGGGAGTGGTGAACATCACACACACTGCCTCAGCAATGTCGACAGCAAGGTCTGGATTCTCAAACTAGCCAGATGGTGCTACTGGTGCAGATGGATCTGGGAAGAACTGGTGCGGGTCAAGTAGCATATCAAAAGTTAGGTCCCTAGCTGTAGAAAGTCTAGTTACCTCCTTTCTGAGCTTGACCAGTGATTTCTTACTTGCATGGGACTTCCTCATCCTCGTCACTTCCTTTCCCATCTCCTCAATAACTGACCCGTGCTGCACCAAGGTGTCCAAGATCATCTTCTGGTTGTCCAAAATCTTCTTGAGCATCTCATCAATGTCAAAGTGGGCTTGTGGTACCTGTGTAGTGGACTGCGCTGCAACACTACTAGATAAGTCAGATAACTTTGAAGTTGTTGTCTACATCTAGTTGTTGAGACTTGCCAATGTCTAAGAGACCCGCAACAAAGATAATGGAGTTGTGGGCATGGGCACTTGGCTCAGAGGTGGAAGAGGGGCTACCCTAGGGGCTGTGGTAGGAGCTGAGGATGATGGCATAGGCATAGCAGCGGCAGAGGAAGAGGGCTCAGTAGAGGTGGATGGAAAGTCTGTTGTCTCAGTAACTACCACTGCTGGCTCATCAAACTGACATGTAGTGGTGGAAGACTGGATTTTCTTATTTGGGTTGGTCTCATCCATCAGTTAATACAAGTCAAATAACTTCTTTGGCTTCACCTTGGTTTCAAAAGATCTTGACTCTACCTTTGAATGGTGAGGTATTCTGTGACAGTGTTAGGATATGGATAGGCCGAGCTAGCCTACTGTGCTATTAAGGAAATGTTTTCAACATCACGACACCCACATTAATTGGGTACCCGGCCATGATGGAACCCACAAGAATTGCCCGAGGAATAGGTAGATAAGTCTCATTCTGGTTTGGATCCAATCTGCTGCAAATAAAGGTCTGCCACCCCATTCGCCTCAAAACTCAAAGTGCTCTGGTTGATGGGAACCCCAGTAGTAATCCATGGTGGTAGTGGCCTCGATGGTGCCAAGATCTCAGCTAGCCAAAGTCGTACTTCTTCCTTAATTGCGCATTTCTCCAGATACTCCTTTGGCTCTACATCCTCAAATCCCAAGTACATGTTTAGCGTATGTTGATCAAACCTCACTTTGAGGTTGCGTACTTTGGAAACCTTCGTCCCCTTCTTTATGTGAGCAACATTAGCATATAACTCCCAGACGAAGTATTCCTTGGCATCCTCAACTCTCTCAGGGAAACACATTCTACCCGTTGGTGCTCCGAACTGCCTCAAGATCGTCGGGTTGTATGTCTCCAAGTCTTTCAATAGGAACTGTCTCTCAAAAGGCAAAGACCTCACTGGCCACCATATATGAAAATCAGTGAAGGCGGCCAAGTTGACAAACATATCCTCTCATACCTCCTCCTTCTTTGATCTCTCCACACCTGTGTCTATATTATCTCCCCATCTACCATCATCGGGGACCTCCTATATAGTCTGTGCCTTTGTGACTAGTGTAGATGATGGCTCAAAGGCCTGGCTAGCACTTTTCGACCCCTCGGAAGTGCTGTGAGATGAAGAAGGATCATCCCTAAGATGGTATCTCCCCTATGACCTTGACTTGGCTGTCTGTTCCTTCTGAACAGACTCGGGGAGGTCTACACCTCTCTCTCTACCTGTTGTAGATTACTTTCTAATTGTTTTAGGCTGGCCAATGGGAAAGATACCTCTATCTCGACCCCGAGAAGATTCTCCCCTTCCCTTTGAAGTATCGCATAGGCCTCTTGATCGAACTATTGTCTGTATCAAAGCAAAGAAGATTGTTAGTTGCAATTCATTATTGAACACATTTGGGGCTTATGTAGGAAAGGGAGGAACAATTGGACATAGTGGGGTTATGAGGATAACACAGTTCTATAGGTAATGGGATCTGTGGTCCGCACATTTTTTATGTGCGACCGCAGAAAGGAACTACGGTCCACAGAATTTGGTTGTGCGGTCGCAAAGGGGAAGTGCGGTCCACACAATTTGCAAGTGCGGTCGCACTTCGGACTCTCAAAATGCGTAGTCTCTGAAGACAGTGATATGGCTGTTCTTCGACTGTAGAGGGAAATCTGCGGTCCATACATTTTCACTTGCGACCGCATATCCCTGCTTCAGTGAGTTTCCAAAATTCCTAATATGCGGACCGCACAAATTCAAGTGCGGCTGCAAATTTCAAAAATTACGAACAGTCATGTTTTTTGTACCTAGAATTTACAATTTCTTGCACAAATAGACATGGAAACATGGTAAAAACATGAAATTTTACTAACCCAAACTCATTAGAGCATGTATTATGTTTACCCAGTTCAGATCTACCCCACATGGACACATAGTTAAACTATAATAATAGATGGACTAAAAAAGAACTAAAAATCTAAAAATTAAACTAACACAAAATATTGAACATGAAATTAAAGCATACCAGATAGAGTCAGTTCAATAGGTGGATAATCACATGTGGTTGAGTGTGAGAACAGGTAAACATTTCATGTTAAATATTTTGTGTTAGTTTAATTTTTAGATTTTTAGTTCTTTGTTTAGGCCATCTATAATTATAGTTGCAATGGGTGGATAATCACAGGTGGTTGAGTGTGAGAACAAATAAAAATCTCTCAAGACAATCAACAGAGTAATAGTGTTTTGTTCAGAGAGGGAAAAGTGTAAAATGAGTTCTATTCCTCTATTTATATCAACTGTTTGATAAGGGGAAAGAAGCGAGTGTGGCCGCACATTTTCAGGTGCGTTTCGCACTCTGTCACCTAGGTTGACATTATCAGATCTCAATGTGCGGTCCGCACATCGTCAGGTGCGGCCGCAGATTTCACGTGCGGTAGCAGATCGACCTCCTTACTCACAAGCTCAAACTTCAGAGAGTTAGCATTTTGACACTTTTTCAATATTTTTAATGTGCGTTCAACATGAGATATGTGCGGACGCAATGCTCTTCTATCATGGCACATAGAAATGTGCGACCCGCACAAATAAAGTGCGGTCCGTACAATATTTGAACACTTAGACATATTGTTGTCCACCTTTCTTGTAAGTCACACTCATCCCTATCACACACTTCAAATCAAGTTAGAACATAGATAACACCTAACTACAAAGAAAAAAGAAAAGAACATGGGCTACCTCCCAATAAGCGTCTGATTTAACGTCGCGGCATGATGCAAAATACCTTTAAACGAAGTGAATAACCACCACCACGTGGCTATCTCCAACCTTGCCCAAGTAGTGCTTCACCTGGTGACCATTGACTCGGAATACTTCATTATTTTGTTTTCTTCAAGTCTAATGCACCAAACGGTGTCACACCAACAGAGGACCTTGTCAACTTTCTCACTCCCCAATGAGCATGGTATGGTGAAGCTTCTTGGGTCCCCACGCTTTTGGGAAATTTTATTTTGCAATATGGCACTGCAATGGGCATTCAGCTTGACCATTGTTGTCTCCTCCAATTTTCTCTTGCTGGACAGGATTTTATTCAAGAACTTTACATAAGCAGACATATGAGTGAATACCTCTGTGAAGGTAATGTTCACAAAAAGTTTCTTGAGCATCTCCAAGAACCACACAAAATATTTGTCAAGTTTTTCTTGCTTCATCTTTTGAGGGAATTGTAGAGTTGGAATATGTCTATTTTCTTCAATCTCTTTTTGTACCCCACTACTCTGGCCTTTCTACTCTTCACTCTTTTTATCTTCAAGTGTCTCGGTCTGCTCATTCACCACCTCGGGTATAACGTTCACCACTGGGTAAGCCAATATTTTTCCACTTCTCGGAGATACAACTTTGATTATTTCCTTTGGGTTATTTTCAGCGTCAGAGGGTTGTAAGGCCCCGTAAAATATTACCTAGAACTCGAGGTTTCATGGTGATGAGGTAGGCCAATGTGTTTGAATGTTGTAGAAAGCGAGCCATGATATGGACTTTTTGGATTGAAGAATGCACCAAAGTGTTGATGGGAATTTGTGGCGAAAGAATGTGATTCTGCGGTCAATTTCGTAACAGCAGAACGGTTTTGCAGACCGCATAAGCATCGCAAAGTGGAGCGGAGAACCATTATGCTATCGCATAATTGATTTTGCTGCCCACATAACAATTCTACTACCACATAATTGCACCACATAATTGACTTCAGGGATCATTTTTGGAAATTTTCTTATCCGGTACTACTTTGATATAAAGCCTTAGGGGCTCATTTTACAAGGTAAAATCTGATTTTTTTAGATAGAGGAAAGAGCTATTTTAGAGAGAGAAGGAGAATACCTAGCACTCTAATCATCCATTCTTTCTCAATCTTCAAGAATCAAGGAAGCCAATTACACGATCTTCATCTAATAGGTAAAGTTCTACTCCCTAGCCCTAAATTTCGGAATTTGGACTAAAAGTAGGTCATCAGGAGTATGATTCTTATGTGTGAGAGGTACTATTTGTGAATGAATGTACCCATAAGGGTGGTAGGGAGGTTTTCAAACTAAATTGGGTGAATTATTTGTTGTGGGATGAAAGGATTCCACCACATAAACCTTGTAATGTAACTTGCACACTTAGTCCTTGATGAAATGCCTAAGTAAGTTGGAACCATGAATCTCTCCCTAATTATGGTTCAATTTTGTTATATATCTAGTTGATTGGAATTGCTATAAGTGTTGGGACATTGTTGTAACCTAAGAAAAGCTCAAGAAAGGTATGATGGCTAAAATTCTCTCCTATATTTGAACCCCATGATGTTCTTGTAAGTCCTGAGTTATCCGTTATAAATGAACTATTCTGAATAAGCTTTGTGTTGAAAGGTATATGTTCAAAATGTGTTCCGGATGCTCTTATCATCTGATGTTATCCTTCGGGAATGTGTTTAAAACATGAGTTGGGTATAAAAATATTATGACTCCAAGTAGTGTTTCAAGTGAAGGCTATTATGCCAAATTGTGTAAGAAGTCTCAATATTCTTAAGACTCTTAATTTCTCATAGGTGTACTAAAAGTCATGATTAGAGATTATTTATTGTCGATAATATATAAAGATGCTTGAAAGTGAAAGTAGTGAGTTGGGGATATAAAGTGTGGACACCGTGCCAAGAATGAAAGTTATACCTATAGCCAATAGCGCCATTGAAATGAAATGATGTGTGAAGTATTATGAAATGAGCCTTGATTCAACTATTCCAAATTGACTCTGAAAATAGAATTATCCAAAAGCTTATGTACTCAAGTCATGTCCAAATATGATTGTTCTAACTAATGCTATGCTTGGTAGGTATTTCCAATATGTTTTGAGTTCTTATATATTCAAGAATTGAAATTGTGTATTTCCCTTTTGAGGAAAGGTATTTCAAGAGTATTCTATATGATGATGTTTATGATGATAATCCTTGAAAGTAAAGAAACAAAAGTGCGGAATATGATATACGGCCACAGTGCCATGAATGAAGAATAATATGTATGGCCAAGGGAGCCAAAGAAATAATGATGTTGTAAGTAGTTGAAAGTAATTGTGAAGTGATATATAGTGTGAAAGGTTATACGATGAACGTATTTGTACTTATGTTTCCAATGTGTTATAAGCTCTTACGCCCTCATGAGGAGGGGCTATGGTGTTCCTAAATATTTTACATGTTCTTGATATCCTGTANAGTAAGTTGGAACCATGAATCTCTCCCTAATTATGGTTCAATTTTGTTATATATCTAGTTGATTGGAATTGCTATAAGTGTTGGGACATTGTTGTAACCTAAGAAAAGCTCAAGAAAGGTATGATGGCTAAAATTCTCTCCTATATTTGAACCCCATGATGTTCTTGTAAGTCCTGAGTTATCCGTTATAAATGAACTATTCTGAATAAGCTTTGTGTTGAAAGGTATATGTTCAAAATGTGTTCCGGATGCTCTTATCATCTGATGTTATCCTTCGGGAATGTGTTTAAAACATGAGTTGGGTATAAAAATATTATGACTCCAAGTAGTGTTTCAAGTGAAGGCTATTATGCCAAATTGTGTAAGAAGTCTCAATATTCTTAAGACTCTTAATTTCTCATAGGTGTACTAAAAGTCATGATTAGAGATTATTTATTGTCGATAATATATAAAGATGCTTGAAAGTGAAAGTAGTGAGTTGGGGATATAAAGTGTGGACACCGTGCCAAGAATGAAAGTTATACCTATAGCCAATAGCGCCATTGAAATGAAATGATGTGTGAAGTATTATGAAATGAGCCTTGATTCAACTATTCCAAATTGACTCTGAAAATAGAATTATCCAAAAGCTTATGTACTCAAGTCATGTCCAAATATGATTGTTCTAACTAATGCTATGCTTGGTAGGTATTTCCAATATGTTTTGAGTTCTTATATATTCAAGAATTGAAATTGTGTATTTCCCTTTTGAGGAAAGGTATTTCAAGAGTATTCTATATGATGATGTTTATGATGATAATCCTTGAAAGTAAAGAAACAAAAGTGCGGAATATGATATACGGCCACAGTGCCATGAATGAAGAATAATATGTATGGCCAAGGGAGCCAAAGAAATAATGATATTGTATGATATACGACCACAGTGCCATGAATGAAGAATAATATGTATGGCCAAGGGAGCCAATGAAATAATGATGTTGTAAGTAGTTGAAAGTAATTGTGAAGTGATATATAGTGTGAAAGGTTATACGATGAACGTATTTGTACTTATGTTTCCAATGTGTTATAAGCTCTTACGCCCTCATGAGGAGGGGCTATGGTGTTCCTAAATATTTTACATGTTCTTGATATCCTGTAATCACCTATGGAAAGTACAAGTAAGTGATGGTATGAACATGAAACGTGGCCGCATTGCCAAAATGAGAATTATGAGGTGTTGTATGTCCCTATTGTTTCAATCATAGTATGTATGATACTAAAATAATTAATGTAAATGACTTCGATGTCAAGTCCCCAAGAATCATGAACTTAGCTAATGACCTTAAGATGACAAGAGAGCATATAATGAAGTGGAAGAGGGATGTCCTATGCTAAGTGACGATAAATCTTATGGAAAACGTATTTGGGACATGTGCCATTGAAATTGTCTTATTGATTTAACATACATGTGCTAACATAATGAGTTGTGTTCCTCCATGATGAGCATGAACATGAACACGAAGTGTTACAATGATCCGGGAACTTAACACCTTAAAAGTAGCGCTAGTCATGTCGCTTTGGGTTTATATATGGTCATGTGAATAATGATGTGTTATGATCCTATGGACGGTCTATGAAACACATAGGTGTATTGTGTAAGTAAACACTATGGGCGGTCTATGAAATGCATAGGAGTATAATATGAATGCACCATACGGACGGTCTATGAAACACATAGGTATATTGTATGGTATATGTGAATCCTATGGACGGTCTATGAAACGCATAGGTGTATAATATAATATGTGAACACTATGAACAGTCTTTGATACGCATATGTGCATAATATGATATGTAATCCTATGGACGGTCTATGAAATGCATAGGTGTATTGTGTATGGACGGTCTATGAAATACTTAGGTATATTGCAATGTAATATATGACCCTATGGACGGTATATGAAACACATAGGTGTATAATGGTATAGGTGAACCCTATGGACGGGCTATGAAATGCATAGGTGTATGATATGTGAACACTGTGAATGTTCTATGAAACGCACAGGTGTATTGTATAGGTGATACTGTGAACGGTCTATGAAACACACATGTGTATTGTGTAAGTAAACACTGTGAACGTTATATGAAACGCACATATATATTGTGTAAGTAAAAAATGTGAACGGTCTATGAAACGCACATGTAAAATGTATATGTGTAAGATAAGAGATGGATATGGACGGTCTAGTGAGATGCATTGTAACGTAGAAATTAGGTGCCGCTTTCATTGGCCTTGTTTGTACATATTGTTTCAATTACTTTATATTATGTATTTCACGCATAGTTCATATGGCTCAGTTAATCCTAAACGAAGTTTAAAATGATGTAAGCATAACGAGACTTGAAATGTGAATCTATGGATATTTCGTAATTCTTGATGTACTTCGTATGCCTCTTATTTGAATTATCATGATTTCATATGTTGTTCTGTTTGCCTTACATGTGAGTACTATTCTACATGTACTCACGTCCCTTTTGTCGAGGGTGCTACATCTTTCAAGGGATGCAAGTATACTTTTATAGGATGATATGGATCTTTGATAGGGATCTTTTATGCAGCAGATTATGGTAAGTCCGCTACAATTCTAGTGGGTATTCGAGTCTAGCTGGTTTTATGTACTTAGGTATCTATTGTCATAGAAGATCCATGTACATTCCGGGTCATGTACTTAAGTTTTGAGTTTTGTTATGTATTTATGTTTACAGATATTTATGAATCTATTATGTACCCATCACGAGAGAAAAAGATAAAGTTTATGGGCCATTAAGCGAAATGTATTCAATATGAAAGTCAAGATCTAATTATGTTTTGATAAAATATGCAACATAGGCTTGCTCGACTGGGTTCACTCGGTTAAACATCGGTCATGCTCCCCAAGTTCTGGGCATGACAAGGGTAGAGTCCCATGAGCCCTCCCAGATAACAAATTTGTAATTTGTCCCAATTGTCTTTCTAAATTCCAGATTGTCGTGCCCTTCTCTCAGATGGTTATCCCTTGAGTCTCAAAATTTTCATCTGGTTTGTTAATAAATGTCTTCATGAGATCTTCCATACTAGACTGATTTGATTGTTATGGATGGTATTGTTGCCTCTGCTGGTTCTGAAAACTTGGTGGTCCTTGACCCTTGGTCTAGGATTATTTTGCTTCCAGGAGTTCAAAGTCCCACTAGGTGAACTCCACAAAAAAACTAGATTATTTGACCCATAGCATTATAGTTGTTCCCACCTTGGTAGTTTCCTCTATTATAGTTCCCCATAGCGTTGACTTCCTCAGGTGAAGCTTGACATTCATGTGTAGGGTGTCTCATTCCACAAAAGTCACATGATGCTTACGGCTCACTCTGTAACTTGGGCAATGTCAGCTTTCTTATCTCCTTGGCCATAGTGACTAGTTGGGCTTTTATGGAAGTGTTAGAGTTCATCTGGTGAACCCCAACTGATTTTCTTCTGTTATTACTCTCAGCAGGCTACTTGTTAGCATCGTTAGATAATTCATCAAGGATTAAGACAACCTCTTTCGGAGTTTTCTTCATTAGTGGACCTCCACATGCAGTGTTCGGAGATTGTCGCGAGAAAGGTGTCAGTCCATCCCAAAAATCATGGAGTTGCATCCACAAACCAATCCCATTGTGCTGACACTTTCTGACTATCTCCTTGAATCTTTCCCAAGCTTCAAAAGCCGTTTCTGTCTCCTTCTGGCAGAAATAATGGATTCCCCTTATGAATTTCCTTGTTTTTCCAGCTGAGAAGTACTTGTTAAGAAACGTTTTGGTCATCTCTTCCCATGTCCTTATCGAACTTGTGGGTAAGCTACGAAGCCACTACTTCACGTCATTTTTCAATGAAAAGGGGAATGCCCTCAAGTATACCGCATCATTTGATACTCCATTGTACTGGAAGGTGTTCATGATTTATTCAAAGTCTATCAAGTGAGTGTTTGGATCTTCATTCACCTTACTTCTGAAGATGAAGATGTATTGGATAGTTTGAAGCAAGCCTTGCTTCAACTCGAAGTAGTTTGCTGATATGGGTAGAGGTCTAACACTTGACAGTCCTTGATTGTAGACTGGTCTGGCATAGTCACCCAATGATCTTTCAGGCTTGGGTGTTGTATTCTCAAACTGCTCTTTAACCAAGGGTCTCTTTAGATTGAATCTTTGACCCCCCCCCCCCCCCATCTTCGACAGTCTCCCCAGCAACTCTCCAGGTTGCTTCAACTTCTATCCGTGCATCTTCTTGTTGTGCAGCCTCTCTTACAGCTAAGTCTACTCCATCGATCTCTTTGTTTGCCATGTTATCTTTAGTCGAAGTATGGCCCAAGAAATTTTCTGTTAATTCTCTTTCGTTTCTCAGTTGTAGCAGGTGTTTCTCCAACTCTAGTATGTAGGGTATCACTTTCTTTGAACAAGATCGAGTCATCCACTAGAGAAATCAAACATGTATCTTGCACACAAGTGAGAGAACATGAATACACTAAAGAAAATATTGGTTCTTGAATTAGTACTAAAATTTATTTTAAATACTATTGAATGTCAATCCCCGACAACGGCGCCAAAATTTGACGAGCGCAAAATACAACACAAAATTATTGCTCGTTAGTCAAAGATAATATAGTTTAATTATCGCCTCCACATGGATTGAATTTAAACAGTTTTCGAATAATCTTCAGTTGATTACTATCTAGGAAAATCAATACTTTATTTGATGACTATTACTGCGATTAACTACTAAACATTAAGCAATTAACAATTGATCACAAAGGACATTAGATTGGCAACGAAGAAATATCAATGAGAGAAATAAGGGTAATTGACTAGATAGGTGCAAGATAACTTACTACAATTCCAATTCTTGAGTTAATTCACTTTATAATACTCTTGATTCTCACGAAGTCAACAGAGGATCATATTACACTTGAAGTTAATGTTTCGTTTTCGATTAAACGTTAAATTCTCTAAGTAATCCAATTGAAGCATGGTAAACAATTACAACACTAAAATGATGGGTATGATCTAAAAGGTAAATTTTCACGAATAGTTTCCTATTTGTTTAGTTCGATTAATAATTCAAGAGGCTATTTCGATAACCTATGTGAATCACGAATTTAAACTAGAGCATAAGATGTAAAGAAATTCATTATCAAACTCCTCTTTATATTAAGCAAAATAATAAATAACTCCACAATACAAATTAAAACTACATCATTTAATTCCAAAAATTATCAAGAATTGAATCCCCAATCAAGTTATCAAAACACCTTATATGTCAACACCCTAATGGAATTTACTCCATAGAAATGGAAAAAGTCATCTCGATAAGGTTTAAGAACAAAGAAAATATCAATGCTAATGATTCGATAAAAACTCTCGTATTGCACCGATTGTAGGTTGAAATCTTGATGAATTCTTGAGTCTTCTTGCCTTGGTTGGTTCTCCAATCTTTCATAGGTCAAAGTCCCTTCCGAAAATATATTTTTGGTATATTTATACCGTGTAGAAGTGGGTGCAGCCGAAACTACCATTTCCAAGCAAAACTAGGTATCACTCTAACCCAAAAATGCACAGACGCGGTGCAGGGCGCGGGACCCCGTGCGGTGCGCCTGTGGAGTTTATCAGGGGCCTTGAATTTGTCTGTCAGGCCATATTTTTACTGTCGCGCCGCGCCCTATGCAACGCCGTTGTGTCGTTTTCTTAGAGTAAATTGTTCCATCCACTTTTTGACATCCAGACTTGGTACTCGGCCCTTGAACACGATCCCGACTTAATTTCTTGGGCTTTTACTCTGACTTCAAAGCTCTAAATTGATCGTTTCAGGTTCAGATTAACGTTTTTACTCAGAATCACTTCCTGCAAGGCATAACACACTTGATAAGTGTAATTCACTATAATTTAAGCTCAAACATGCGTAATAAGTGTAATTACTTATCCCGAGAACATGGAGATGAGATTCAGAGACACCTGGGGGCACTGACTGCTTTGCTAAACATCTGAGCAGACAGGGTGCTCACTCTCCTACTGATAGAGTTCTGGGATCCGGCTAAGGTGGTGTTGAACTTTGCTGATTGTGAGTTAGTACCCACATTAGAAGAAGTTACTGGTTTCACGGAGCTGCCGTTTACATGAAGGAGACCAATACTACCAGTCACTATGCCCGATTACAGGTTCCTGGATTCTTTGGGTCTGGCTAAGAGTAGAGGTTTGAGAAATATCGAGGACAGATGGGTGAGCCTATATCAATATTCGATAGGTTTGGCATCGTGGAAACTATGAGTGGTATTGGGGGGAATTTTAGTATGACCAAGCGACGTGGAAGAGTCTCAGGCTGATCACTTTCTCATTGGAACTTTTGGGATTGTTGGTCTTCCCACAAAGAAGAGGTCGGATCAACATCAACTTGTTACCCGTGGTTCTGGTGACCTTCTGTGGCAATATCCAAGCTACTCTACTACCAATGGTGCTAGCTACGATTCTAAGGGCTTTGTCTGCATGTGCACAACGGTATGATTTCTTTAAAGGCTATAACTTGTTGCTTCAGATCTGGGCCACAGAATATTTCTTCCAGCGAGAGGCCACCATTGACTACTTTATGGGCGTTAGCAACATGATCCGCAACCACAACGAGAAGATGAGACATTAGGTCTCCATACATGGACAAGAAGAGTGGAGAGAAATGCTGACCATTCTATGTGGGTAATGGGACAATTGGAAGTTGTCATGGTTAGGCGGGAGGGAAATCTTAAGGACTCCTCAGAAATACTTTATTGAGCTGATAGGAGTTGAGGTCATCCAACCTTACTCACCCTTGCACGTTCTCAGACAGTTCGGGATGATCCAGGATATGCCTCTATGGACGAGGATAGTTCTATATGAGGACGCGTACAATGGACAGATTCCAATCTCAAGGATAAGAAGGCTCCAAGAATAGTGGAACAATCTGGTCACAATGTCGATGGGTCAAAATTTATGGTGTACTCATGGAAGTGAAAGTTTGTACTACGAGGATCTGTGTATCCATCCGGATGTGGATATTCCAGTAGGGTATAAGCCTCCAAAGTTTGATATCTTCGATGGGACAGGTGATCTCCACGCACATTTGAGGGTATATTATGACAAGTTAGTTGGAATGGGAAGGAACGAGAAGCTGAGAATGAAGTTGTTCATAAGGAGCCTGACGGGAGAAGTACTTACCTGGTATACTTGACAAGATCTGGGAAACTGGAGAACATGGAAAGATATGGCGGAAGATTTCATGAATCACTTTCAATTCAACACAGAGATCACTCTCGATAGGTTCGCACTGGTAAACCTATAGAAAAAGCCGTCCTAGTCATTCCAAGAATATGCACATTGGTAGAGGTCAGAAGCCGCCAGGGCACAACCTCCGTTGGGTGACAATTAATTAACCAAGTATTTCATCAAGGCCCAGGAAGAGATATACTTTGAAAAACTGATAGGAATGATGGGACAAAACTTCCCCAATCTAGTCAAGATGGGAGATTTCTTAAAAGAAGGTTTAAAATATGGCAAAGTACAATCCATGGCTGCACTGCAAGTGGCTAGCAAGGCAATCCAATCAAGGCTAATTGGTAGCGAAAACAAGAAAAAATAAGAAGTCTCAGCAGTCGTCCCTTACTATCAACCCAACCCACATCATGGAAACAATTCATATTCCCCAAACAACCATTCACCACCACCCACCTATGCTCCAGTCTATAATACCCAGCCATATTACCAACCCAACCTCAATATAACCCTCCTCGAGCCCACAACAACCCGAATCCACAACGACCATATACTCCTGTCCAAACTACCAATCACCAAAACTGACCCACTTATGCGCCACGCCCTCGTCCCAATTTTGAAGAGAGGCGTCCCAAAAATTATACCCGATTGTTGAGCCTCTGGCCCAATTGTTTGAGATATTGAGGAGAGTTGGATTTATACATCCAGTGGAAGGAATGGTTCTTGAGTATCCTTATAAGTATTTTGAAGCAACCAAAAGGTGTGTGTATCATTCAAGCATGCATGGGCATGATATTGAAGATTGTCTTAAGCTGAAAATTAAAATTAAAACTCTGATCAAGAGCGGAGCCATTCAGTGCACTCTGGATCTACCCAATGTGAATTGCAATCCGCTGCCAAATCACCGAAACCAGCGGGTCAACATGATCAAATTGGACGAAGAATATGATTTGAAAGGAACTATTGTCATAATAGGAAATGCAAAGGCTGTAAGGATCCCACCTAAAAGGACCCCGATAATCACAGTGCAAGTAAGACCTACGGTGATAGTTCAGATTTATCAGCGATAAACTGTTGTTTCTATAGAGGACGAAGAGAGTCGGGAATACAAAATTGTCCCATAGACATACCAGCAAAATGGGAAGGCCAAGATGACAGACTCTGCAGCAACCAACGGTATGAATAGGTTAGGGAGATTTTACGCTCCTGAAGATACAAATCGAGGGAATTTGGGAAGAGCAGATTAAAAAAGGAACATAACAAACCCAGAAGCCACAGAATTACGGAAGAGAATGTCAACCAAAGAGTACTCTATGGAGGAGCAGCTGAAGAAAACTCTCGCGCAAATATCAATCATGGACTTGCTGATAAGCTCTGGTAGTCATAATGATGGCCTGATGAAAGTACTAAGTGGGGTAAGTGTTCCAAGTAACACCACCAGTGAGGCGTTGGCCGCAATAATTGGGAAAATGGTCGAAACGAATATGATCACTTTTAGAAGAGACGAACTTCATATTGAAGGTGTAAGTCACAACAAAGCTCTTCATATAATTGTCAAATGAGGGGACAAGGTGGTATCCCGAGTGCTAGTTGATGGAGGGTTAGAGTCAACATCTATCTGCTCTCTACTCTGTGAGAGTTGGGAATCCATCTGACGGAAGTCAAGGAAAGCCATGTAAGGGTAAAGGCTTTTGATGGTTCGCAGAAGGATGTTATTGGAGAAATTTATTTGGATTTACAGATCGGACCAGTTGAATTTCCCATATTGTTTCAAGTAATGGATATTTCCTCTCCATACAACTTACTTCTAGGAAGGCCCTCGATACACATGGCAGGGGCGTCCCATCAACCCTACACTAATGCATGAAATTTGAGTGGGTATGTCAGGAGATCGTTGTCCATGGAGAATGGGGCCAATCATCTTATTTGGAGCATGCAGCCCCTTTAATTGAAGGGCTAGATGGGGTTTCTTTCTATGCAATGGAAATCATGCAGACCACCAAAATAGAAGTGACTGAATAAAACTTGGGAATGCAGTTGCCGTATAGATCCAAGATAGCCATGATGGATATGATGAAATATGGATACAGACCATGAACTGGGTTAGGAGCCATATCAGACGAGATTACAGAGCCAATTAAACCTAATGGGCATAAGGGAAGGGCCGACATAGGATATCAGCCTCCGACGGGGAAACCTTATACAGGTAGCTCCAGGAGAAAGGCTTTTGTGCCAGAGCATGTTTCGGATATGTGCCAGAGTTCAGCAGTAGAAGATGATATCATCAATGGAATGGGAAGGTTGTTCGTGAATATGATTGAAGAATACTGTGAAGGAACTAACATCAAGACACCGACCATCAGGGATGCTGAACCAGGAGAAGAGCTGCAGAATTGTACCGCCAGCCTATCTTTGGTTCGCCAGGAGTTTGGTAGTGTGGAACTATAAATGTTTTCTTCAAAATCACACGGTCAATTGAGGCATGCATCGTGTTTGTACCGTTTTGTCATTTGCCTCTTTTGAAGGCTTAGACGTTCCTCTTTTGATGGAATAAAAAGAATTGTTTTCTTAAAATATTGAAACTTTATTTACCTCTTCATTTATACTTAGTTTTTCTTTACACTAATCAAAACGATAAAAACCCGCGTTCCACAATTGTGACATGTAACGAAACCGTCGAACAAAATGACCCAGATTACGAGGAGTATGATGAGAGTATGATGCCAAATAATCTCCCACAAGAGATTGAACAATTGGAGAGTCAGAAAAAGCCCAACCTCGAAGAAATGGAAGTGGTAAATCTCGAAAGTGAATAAGACATGAAAGAAACCAGAATCAACATTCACCTAGAAGCCGAGCAGAGGGAAAAACTTGTTGAGCTCCTCCGAAAATATATCGATGTGTTCGCATGGTCATATGATGACATGCCTGGATTAAGTACTGACATTGTCTCGCATTGACTACCTACCAATCCTGCCAAACCGCCAGTCAAGCAAAAACCCAGAAAATTCAAGCATGATTTGAGTTTGAGGATAAAGGAGGAAGTAACCAAGCAGATAGAAGCGAATATGGTAAGGGTCACCAATTATCCCAGCTGGTTGGAAAATATCGTCCTAGTACCCAAGAAAGATAGGAAGATCAGGATATGCATGGATTACAAGGATCTCAACAAAGCTAGTCCAAAGGACAACTGCGAGAAGCATGAACTGCAATCGTTCATGCATTGTTTCGCAGGATACCACCAGATCTTGATGTACGAGGAAAATGCAAAAAGAATAGCCTTCACTACACCTTGGGAGGTTTACTGTTATAGAGTCATGTAGTTCGATCTTAAGAACATTGGTGCCACTTACATGAGTGCCATGACAATCTCTTTTCACGACATGATTCACAAGAACATCGAAGTATATATGGATGATGTCATCATCAAGTCTCGAAAACGTTCAGAGAACCTGGACGATTTGAGAAAACTTTTCAAGCGCCTGTGGAGGTACGTCTTGAAATTGAACCCTGCAAAATGTGCGTTCTGAGTCCTTGCTGGAATATTGTTGGGCTTCATCGTAAGTAGAAAAGGGATAGAACTGGACCCATAAAAATTCAAGGCCATTTAGGAATTTCTACCACCCAAGAGTAAGAAAGATGTGATGAGTTTCTTGGGTAGACTGAATTACATCAGTCTTTTCATAGCCCAGTCCACAGTAATCAGTGAACCTATTTTCAAGTTGCTGAAAAAGGATGCTACCTCAAAATGGGCAGAAGAGTATCAGAAAGCCTTCGACAAAATTAACGAGTATTTGTCAAATCCACTTGTGTTGGTTCCCCAAGAGCCTGGGAAGCCATTGTTACTATATTTGTCAGTCTTCGATAACGCCTTTGAATGTGTGTTGGGACACCATGACGAAACTAGGAGAAAGGAGAAGACCATCTACTACTTAAGTAAGATGTTCACGTCGTGCGATGCCAAATATACTTTGATAGAATGTACTTGTTGGGCTATGACTTGGATTGTCAAGAAACTAGGGCATTACATGTCATCATACACTATGCATATGATATCTCGGCTCGACCTACTCAAGTACATATTCTAGAAGTCGATGCCTACTGTAAAGCTAGATAAATGGAAAATTCTCCTCAGTGAATTTGACATTGTGCACATAACTCAGAAGGCTATCAAGGGGAAATCTTTAGCCGACCACCTCACAGAGAATCCAGTAGGCTGGGATTACAAGCCACTCACTATGTATTTTCATGACAAAGAGGTATTATGTTTCGGAGAAGATATTGCAGAATCATACCCTAGATGGAGAATGTTTTTCGATGGAGCAACAAATTTCAAAGGAGTCGAAATTGGGGCAGTCCTAATTTTGGAATCCTGACAGCATTATCCAGCTTTGGAAAAGATAGAATTCCCTCGTACCAATAATATGTCTGAATACAAAGCGTGCATCCTTGGAATCAGGATGGCAGTCGACATAAACGTCAAAGAACTTATGGTCATAGGGGATTCCGCTCTATTGATACACCAAGTCCAAGGGGAGTGGTCCACCAAACATGTCAATATATTTCTGTATTTGCACTACGTAAAAGAGTTATGCAAGAAGTTCACGGAGATTGAGTTCAAGCACATTCCTAAGATTCAGAACGAGATCATCGACGCCCTTGCAACTCTATCGTCCATGATTCAACATCTTACAAGAACTATACCAACACTATCAAGGTAGAGATCAGGGATCAATATGCATATTGTTTCCATGTAGATGAAGAGTTGGATGGTAAACCATGGTACCATGACATCAGGAGATTCCTTTCAACCAGAGAGTACCCGACAAATGCTACTAATAGTCAGAAGCGAGCCCTTAGAAGGTTGGAGAATCATTTTTCCTTAACGGGGAAGTCCTATACAGGAGGACCCCAGACTTGGGTTTGTTGAGATATGTAGATGTCGCTGAGGCGACCAGGTTATTGGAAGAAATATATGCAGGAACGTGCGGATCCCACATGAACAGATTCATATTAGCCAAGAAGATCTTGAGAGCCGGATACTTTTGGATGACTATGGAAAGCAATAGTATCTACTACGTACAAAAGTGTCACCAGTTCCAGATTCACGGGGATTTCATCCGGGTTTCACCAAATGAATTGAATATGATGGGTTCACCCTGGTCGTTCACCGCTTGAGGCATGGACGTGATTGGACCTATAGTGCCCACTGTGTCAAATAGGCACAACTTCATCTTTGTAACCATTGAATACTTCACTAAATGGGTCGACGCATCTACCTATAAGGACGTCACAAAGAAGGTAGTGGCAGATTTCGTACGTAACAACATCGTCTGCCAATTTGGGATACCTGAGTCAATCATCACCAACAATGCCGCTAGCCTCAATAGCGACCTCATGAGAAAAATCTGTGAGAAGTTCAAAATTATTCACCACAACTTCACAGCCTACAAACCACAAATGAATGGAGCAGTCGAGGCACCCAACAAGAATATCAAGAGAACTCTGTGAAAAATAGTGGACAATCATAGGTAATGGCACGAGAAACTATCCTTCTCCTTACTGGGTTATTGGGCCAGCATGAGAACATCCACTGGGGCAATGCCATACATGTTAGTATATGGCACTGAAGTTGTGATAACGGCAGAGGTCGAGATACCATCTTTAAAAGTCATTCAAGAGGACAAGTTGGATGACGTAGAGTGGATACGAGTTAGACAGGATCAACTCATGCTCATCAACGAGAAGAGAATGGATGCAGTATACCATGGTCAGCTATATCAAAACACAATGGCCAGTGCATTTAATAAAAGGGTGAAGCCTCGCCAGTTCACACCAGGGCAATTGGTTCTGAAGAAAATCTTTCCCTACTAGGAAGAGTCCAAAAGAAAGTTCGAACCAAATTGGCAAGGTCCTTACGTGGTTCACCGAGTGTTGTTGGGCGGAGCTCTAATCTTTGCAGAAATGCATGGAAGAATCAACATGAAGCCCATCAACTCAAACGCAATCGAGAGATACTATGTTTGAAGACAAATAGAGTTAGGTTTTGTTGTAACAGAACTACGTTCAACCTGACTTCTCATGGAGGGATACGTAGGCAAACCACGTAGGATTTTGTTTCTCTCCCTCGTTTCTTTTGTGATAGAAAATCTAAGCATCATTTTTGTATGTTGCTTTGGAACTACGCCAACTTGATTTCCTCAAGAAGGAATACGTAGGCAATCCTCATCGGATTCAGTCGTCTTTTGTAATTAAACTACATTCCGGCCTGATTTCATTTGGATACGTAGGCAGTCTGAGTCAGACTCAGCCACTTCATTCTTAATCTCATCATTTTGCATCTATTGTAATAGAACTACATCTTGACTTGATTCTATTTGGATACATAGGTTGCCTGAGTTAGGCTCAGTCATCTTCATCGTATTTTTATTATCATCCACGAACTACGTTCAGGCCTGATTTTGTTTTGGATACGTAGGAAACCTGAAAGGGTTCGGTCATAACCATAAAAAAAACTTTGTAATGCATTAGTTCGAATTAGGACGCAGTCACAACGGCAGGTAGCCACATTGTCAAAGCATCACGAAGAATCAACATCAACAGGATGGATTTTTCAAGAAGCGATGCTTGCATTTGGAGAACCTCTCGTAGCATGTCATAATCCGAAACGACGACATTTGTCTCAAAACAAAGTTTTCAAAATGTTTTCTAAAAATACAGTAATTTGTTCCACCTACCAAACTTCATGGCGTAGCCATATTAAGGGTCGGGGCAAAACCAACATTGTGGTCGACATAAACCAACTTCCCGCCTACACAAAGAATTTTTCTTTGAGTGCAGGGTCAATAGGAAGCAAGAAACTGTCGGGACCATACTGGGGAAAATGACGGATCCACCATTTTCCCAGCATTATCATCCTTTATCCTTTACTTAATTTTTTCTGGTACAACTAAAGCTAATCCTTGAATCCTTTGCAGGTACCTCAGAGTCAGGCCGGAGGCACAATGTATATAGCAAACCGCCTACTCAAACAACCGGAGCACCTAGCACAAAATGAACAGTTGCCTTCACTAATTGAAGCTCTGTATATAGCAAATTGCCTACTCAATCAATCAGAGCACCTTATGCAAAATGAGCCGCCAACATCACCAATTGGAGCCTTGTATATAGCAAATCGACAGCTCAATCGATCGGAGCACCCTGTACAAAATCAAACGTTGACTTCGCCAATTGAAGCATTGTATATAGCAAGCTGTTCATTTCGCCATTGGAACAATCCGCACCGCAGCTCCGTCACAACAGAGGCTAGAATAGACCATGTCAAACCTCACCGACATTCTTCCAATCGATGGCCGCAACTTAGCTTTGCAATCAAGAGTAACTCTTGGGTATGCTTTTATTTTTCTATTACTTTGAATGTTTTGACGATTTCCTCATGTAGCTTCAGGCATGTATGTTCTTTACATTTTAGTGCAAATCTCTCTCAACAAGCGGAGATGCACTCTTCAAATAAACCTCTCTCAACAAGCGAAGACATTGCTCAGTGCAAAGCTCTCCCAACAAGCAAAGACACTTTTCAATGCTCCGACAGCTGCGAAACGGTACACAACCCGGCTAACAAATTGAGTCAAGTTAAAGTATCACATCATCTCAATCCCAAATAACGGCTCGTCGGCAACTAAACATCATCATACCTGCATCATTTACATCACATCTTAATATATTCTGCATTGCAATATATGGGTATGTGTGTGTTTCATTTTTTGCATGAACAAATATCGCAACGTGGAACTCTCTCTAAGCAGCAGACCAAACTAAAATGCTATGAGGGACTACAAGTTCATTAGCGGGCCAAGGATCCAAGTTCAGGCACAAAACGACCAGTGGAACTCCAAATCTTCAAATCCTTCAAGTCAACCCATAAAATTCAAGCTATCGTGAATGTCGAATCCTCTGTCTCGTCGTATCGTCATAATACGATACTGGGGCAGTTCCTGCAGGTATCGCTTCCTCAAAATCCTCACTCCATAACTACATTAGGATTGATGCTCGTTAAGCCCGAGATATGTAAGCAATTCAAACCAGAACTCGGCCCCAACTTCCCAAAACATTTTCCAAAACATCCTCCAAGAATCTTAACTCCCAATCCTGCAGCTCATAATCTCCGTTCCATTCCTACAATGTATGCCTAAAGTCGGGACAAAATAGACTTTAGCTCAATTTCTTTGTCCGAAAACTCTTTCATTGTCTCCGGTCAAAGAGGGGCAGCTGTTGACGGTCATTTTTGACCTTCCCTTTTAAAATTAATTTATTTATACTTAAATATTTACAATGAATGTTTTAAAAGTATTTTCTATCAATAATTACCTATTTTTACAAATTAATTAGGTATTAGCTTTGAAATTAATAACCTAGCATTAGTATTATGTAATTACAAATATACTACTATTAAAATATTTTAAAATACACCATAGATGTTTTATAATTAATTTACGAATTATTTCTCAAATTTTGATTAATTAGATTACTATGCTGATAATTCAAACTGGTGTTATAATTTAGAAAATAAAGTATTTTATTAATAAATAATTACAATAATTAGTAGTGTATTTGATAATTATAATTTTATTATATTTTATTGAAAATTAATTAAGTATAATTAAATTAATTTTAAAGGGAACAAAAACTAAAAGGCTACAATTACAATTCCTTAATTAAATACAAAGTGATTATTCATTAAATCAATTTCAGCCCAAATACCCAAGCCCAAGCCAAATCTGACTCAGATCCAATTCCCTTTTCTTCACTATGGCAATCCCCATCTCCTCTTCTTGACCAATGAAATTGTGTCACATCACTCGTCCTACCCACTCACAAAATAAACACATCTAATCTAGACCATACATCCGTTTGATCAACCATCTACATCTTAACTCCTATTTTCCTCTTAATTTTTAAATACCCATAAGGTTTAATCCTCATCGTTGGATCATTGGGATCCAACAGACACCATATTTCCTTGTTAAAATTTGTTAATACTTAAATTATCAGGGCCGTTGATCAAATGATCTAACGGCCCATATTTTTTCCTCCCATTTTAACCTAGAACTTGTTTGGTCTCATCCCCTAACCCTAAAATCATTTCCCCCAAGCCCTGCCGCCTCTCTTTCCCCTTGCTCTCTCTTTTTTCTCAACCTCACAACCCAAATCAATCAAAAGACCTTTCACAAATTCGTGCAAGGTCAAGAATTCAACCACAAATTCATCCTCCTTGTCTCCCACATCCGTGATTCACACTAAATCTTTCCCCTTTCATCGATCAAGTCCGAAGTCCTCAAATTCGAACCCTAACCCCAAAGATGAAACCTCAAATCGTCATTGATAGTTCAAATCCATGGCATGCATGGTTATCTATTTTGCTCTTGTACTTCAGATCTCGTTGCTCTTTCCGTTTTCACCATTTGATTTCAAAAGCCCTAATCGAAGAGTCACAGACCAAAATGTGAAACTTCAACTCATCTAATTTCTTTCTTCGTTCTTTCAAATAAAAGTAAGCATGAAGACATTAGCTGGCTTAATCATTTATATTTCATATCTAGAGGTCAAATGTAATGACATCTGGGTATTAGGGTTTTGACCGATGGTCTCTCATTCTTCAACGATCGGTCTCTCATTTCCCTATGCCCAGGTAAAAATCCTTACTGATTTCCCTCTATATTTCTAAGACTTTCACTCGATTATGCTTGCATCACCATTCTTATATCACAATTCACTATCGATTTGAATCAGGAATACTAATGCTTCATAACCACTATAAATAGGGACTTTAATGTTTTCATCTAACAGACCTAACACACATAAAATATACAACAAAGGCACCACGAAATCACTTAATAAATATCAATTTTAGTCTTGGGTAGTAAAAATCAATCTAGGGTTCTAACTAACTTCTAATCTCTTTCTGATTCTGAGTCTTACACTTCGGGGTTTCAGTTTTTGATTCTATGCGGCTAAGAAAGAGTCTTTGTTTGGTTTGCTGCTCAAGCAGAGGTCGGTACACCTCCACCCTTTCTCTTTTAATTGCTTCATTCAAAAATCATGAACGTGCTGTTGTTTTTCTGTTAACTGTTTCATTTATAATGTTTGCTATTAGTCTGTAATTGTCTATTTTAGTTCACCATGACTTTGTTGTTGATATGTGGTCAGCTATTATATTTTATTGGTATTGATTAAGTAGCTATGTGACCTTATGACTTATGTTATGTATTAAATGTCCTATGTGATTAAGTTGCTTAACATGCTTTAATGATTTCTCATATCTACATAGACTTCATACTTCCCTCTAATATTTGTTATAATCTTCATACTTATCATGCCCCATTCTTTTAAGTTCTGTTATTCTACACTTGGGGTTGCTGTTATAATCTTCATGCTCATCATGGCATATTCTTTGAGTTCTGTTATTCTATACTTGGGGTTGTTGTTAGATGATTCTAGTTAGGATATGCATGAAAGTACATAGGGTAACTCTGCATTACTTTGTTAAGGTTTATGAAGCATAAGTGTTTAAAATGCTGTCCTTCTTTACATACGTACTTGTTAATCTTTAAGCATTCTTTGAGTCATCACTATGAGAGATTTATATCCATGCCTAACTGTTAGTTGTAAACAGTCTCACTAGGATGGACTCTCTCTGAACATCAGTGATCATTTTGCATACATTTTGTTATAATCATCCTACTTCTTATGGATTAGATTGTAGTTGTGTCTGCTGTAGTTGAACGCTAACTATTTCTGTAACTTGAATATAATACCACCATGCCTAGTTATTTACCTTAGTCTGAACAGATAAGTTAAGCCTGTCTAGTATGATGTTTCTCTTGTTCTTAAACCTTAATAGTACTAGTAATCTGATTTTATAACATTTGAGACCCATCTTATCTTGTGAGGTCATAACTTTGATTGAAATATCTGTAAGTGTGATAGTTTGGCATGAATATTTGTTTATCCCTCATGACTTCATACTTTTGAACACAATTTTAAAACTGCATCAAGTCCACTTTTTTCCCTGTTAATCTGGATTGAATCTAATATTGGCGAAACCTTTAGTTGTTACTGATTGAGTATAATAACTTGCATATGTCATTGTGTGAATCTCTATTGAGGATTTCAAAGGATTCAAGTAGTGTTATTAAACTATGTGTAGGCTTATGATAATATCTGGTGTTGAACTAATTTGTGACCAATCCCTTACGACAATATCATCTATTGTTGCAGCTCTAAACTATGTGCTTTATCTGTCTATGAGTTGTATGACTCCAGTTGTTTGGTTCTTTAGCAACAATAGTATAAGTGTTCACGTCTCCATATGTTCTTAGAAACGTGACTTTTAAGCATGTCCAATATGTGTTTTATTCACTTAACACTGGAAGTATAGTCATGAAGAACACATGTCTCTATGTGTTTTCCTATGTTATTCTATTAAGAAAGAGTTTGCTTATGTGGTAGGAAATTTCAAAGTAGTTAGTTTGTATGGAAAAGGCCTCATTGGCATTCAATCCTATAATGAAGAATGAGTTGTTAGTGGTTAGGGGTATTAAAGAGTAGAGTTTAACTCTAGGTTGGGTTGCTATCCCCGACACAAGCATTGCCCTGGGCCTTGAGACCCTTGGGAGCTTTGAAGTATCGGGGGATTCTCTCTTCAGCCCTTAATCATTAAATGGGTCATCGACCTTGAGTGGAATTCTCTCCTTAGCCCTTAATCCATTGACACTTGTTATTCTCTTAGGGTTTGGTATTTAATGACAACGAAAGGTGTTCAATGTGGATCACTTACTATACATAACCTCCACATTAGCATAACTTTCTTAGAACCTGCTTGGAAAGCCACATGGGAATTGGAATTAGATGTAATTAGGTGTAATTACACACTTTGGTATGTTTGTTTGACCAAGTAATTACTTGGTTGATGAGAAATTGGGTGTAATTGGGAGAGAGTAATTACACTCTCCAATTCTCATGGGGGACTAAAGAATAGGGTGTAATTACATGATGTAATTATGAGACTTTTCAATTCCTTTTTTTTCTTTCAGTATTATATTATTCATAGCAAACAAAAATGATAGAACAATCATAACATTTCTAATTCACTTCTTCCAGCACCTGCAATTTCACTCCACGTAACTTCTTCTATTTTTCCCCTTTTGTATTTCAATTCTAGATAGTTGAACTATTTTATTTCCTTAACACTACTAGAAATTCGGTAAAAATCGACCACAAAACCGACCAACGTTGGTCGGTAATGGTCAAAAACCGACCAAAACGCGACCATTTACGTGTGGACGGTATTTTTGTGGTCGAAAAGGAATACCGATCAAAGTTGGTCGGAAATTACCGACCAACTTTGGTCGGTCAATTAAATTCAAAAAACAATTGCAAAAAAATCCGACCAAAATTGGTCGGTATTTTAATCATGTAATAAAAAGATTCACCATCTGGGAATCGAACCGAGGTCTGTACTGTGGCAGGATACTATTCTACCACTAGACCATTGGTACATTTTATTTTAAGACTGTCTTTTATTTGATTTATACTCTTTAATTGTATTTTCGCACGAAACTAATCGACCAAAGTTGGTCAGTTTTATTAAAAAGTAAAAGTTGGTCGGTTTTTTTAAATGACCCATCGAATTAACCGACCAATTTTGGTCGGTTTTTTAAATATTAATTTTTATTTATTTTAATTGAAAAACCGACCAAAGTTGGTCGGTTTTTGTTAAATGACCCATCGAATTAACCGACCAATTTTGGTCGGTTTTTTAAATATTAATTTTTATTTATTTTAATTGAAAAACCGACCAAAGTTGGTCGGTTTTTGTTAAATGACCCATCGAATTAACCGACCAATTTTGGTCGGTTTTTTAAATATTAATTTTTATTTATTTTAATTGAAAAACCGACCAAAGTTGGTCGGTTTTTGTTAAATGACCCATCGAATTAACCGACCAATTTTGGTCGGTTTTTTAAATATTAATTTTTATTTATTTTAATTGAAAAACCGACCAAAGTTGGTCGGTTTTTGTTAAATGACCCATCGAATTAACCGACCAATTTTGGTCGGTTTTTTAAATATTAATTTTTATTTATTTTAATTGAAAAACCGACCAAAGTTGGTCGGTTTTTGTTAAATGACCCATCGAATTAACCGACCAATTTTGGTCGGTTTTTTAAATATTAATTTTTATTTATTTTAATTGAAAAACCGACCAAAGTTGGTCGGTTTCTTGAAACATAATTTCGCGGGACTCAAAAATAGTTTTCCACATTTTTGCGCCAAAGAAAACCGATCAAAGTTGGTCGGTTTCGTAAAAATAAAAAAATATATATTTTTTGAAAAACCGACCAACTTTGGTCGGTTTTTTGGTCGGTTGTTTGACCGACCAAAGTTGGTCGGTCAACCTTGGTCGATCGACCTTGGTCGGTTTTTGCCGAATTTCTAGTAGTGTAACTTCACGTTGCCTTGAGTTATTGTGTTGGAATTTTTAACTTTCAATTTTAGAACTGAAATTTGTGTAGAAGAATAATTTTAAATTTGGGTAGATCATTTCTATTTCACAACTAATGCATACAAATACCATTTCTTGTCATATTTAGTTTCCATATCGTGATAGTGTATTATATTGGGAAGAGAAAAAATGAATATATATATATATATATATATATATATATAAACAAAGTGGCACTATTTGTGTGTGGGAAGATTTCTTTTTGTTTTCCCTAATTTATGCCATTAAGTTTTCCCCGATTTATGCCATTAAAAATAGAATTGGAGAACCTTAATATCTTAGAATATTTACTTTAAAGTGAGTTGCTCGTCAGCTCTTGGATAATCAATGATAAATGTTTTGTGCAATTATAGATGAATCACGATGCTTTATTCATATTCTTCCATGTATATCCTTCACCTCTTGCCTCACTTGATTAAGCATCTATGAAAATCTCACGAACATATGACAGAATCATATAATATTATTTATGTAGGATGTCAACTAACCAAACACCAAATGGAGTGAAGTTCAAGACGAACATTTTATTTATTTTATTGTTGAACAAGTTATGTTAGGAAGAACACAACAAGGAGGCTTAAAAACCGAGGGATGAGACGATGTAGAAAGAGAAATGAATAAGTTATATGGGGACAAATTAGATAAGACGAAAATGAAAAATAGGATGAGAACCTTGAAGAAAACTTATGCTACTATGAAGAGAATGGTGCAACATAGTGGATTTGGATGGAATTTTGTTTTCTAATCATTAGCATAAATATTAACTATAAAGAAAAATATTTTATAAGCTCATATCTATCTTCTTCTTTTTTATTCACATGACTTGGTAAAGAATTTTGATTTATTATTGAAATTGTCATTGTTCTCTTTTAAGTTGCAATATTGTTTATATGGAAGATACCAATTATTTTTATGATATTATGTATTACTTTATAATTATTTAATATATTTTTTCATAAAATAATATATATATATATATATATATATATATATATATATATATATATAAATATTTATCATACAATGAAAATTATTTACATATTAATATGAAAAAATATTTATTTATCTATGTAATTATACTTGTACAATCAAACATGACACATGTAATTACATCATGAAAAACAAACAGGCCATTGTAATTACAAGGCTGTGTAATTACTTTTCTAGTAATTACATAACTAAGTAATTACACGGGGCTTTCCAAATAGACCCTTAGTGTTTAAATAATATCAATGGTCTTTTCCTTTATGCTTTGCTTGCAAATTTCATATATGGTCATGTATGTAGTACTACTTTTTCTAATGACTTTCTCTTCTTTCTTTTTTGAACATGTACAATGATTTGGGCCTGCTGAGTTTTTTAAGAACTCAGGCCCAAGTCCAGCCCCTCTATGTCTCAGAAGGTTCAGAGTCAGTTGTCGTTCGTCCCTGTTAATGCTGGGCGTGCCTCTTTGAGGCCCAAACACCAAAGTCATTTCTTTCCCTTCGCTCCTTTATTTACTGTTTTTGTTATCTTATGGTTTCACTATGTCGTTATTCTTTATTGAGTTCGTGTTGTTTTATCTCACATGTGTATGACAATTATATATTGGATCGAACACTTTATTTTATCTTTTAACTCACATAAAATAAATTAGGCAAGCCTTAAAGAACCTAGGATTAAAAGAAGCATTAGTTAGCAATTAATTCTATATCCGTTAATCATGAGTTGTTATTAATTCATTATGCCTTGCTAACTCTTTCTTAATGATTTTGAAGCCCAAATGCATAACAAAGGCGACAGTCCCTCTTTCAAAATAAAAAACCAGAACTGAATCACGAGTTTAACTTTTCTAAAAAGGGAATCAACTCCTCTCTAAAATCAAAGTGTTGCTGCCCT
>AWOL01S0064372.1:37787-58004 GCA_000715115.1 Nicotiana otophora
CCCCCCCGAGCGCAATTCCTAAGCCCATTCTGAAAAAATTCTTCATGCCAGAAATTCCCAAGTATAATGGAACTACCGACCCTAACGAGCATGCCACTTCTTACACATGCGCAATAAAGGGGAACAATCTAACAGATGATAAGATTGAGTCCGTACTGCTGAACAAATTTGGAGAAACTTTATCAAAGGGGGCGATGATATGGTACGATAATTTACCACCTAACTCCATTGATTCGTTTGCCATGCTCATAGATTCCTTAGTCAAAGCGCACGCCGGAGCGATAAAGGTCGAGACTAGAAAGTCGAACCTCTTCAAAGTAAAACAAAAAGACAACGAGATGCTCAGAGAGTTTGTATCTCGGTTCCAAATGAAGCGCATGGATCTGCCCCCCAATCGCCGATGATTGGGCCATTCAGGCTTTCACTCAAGGCCTAAACATATGAAGTTAGGTAGCCTCACAACAGTTAAAGCAGAACTTGATCGAATATCCAGCTGTAACCTAGGCCGACGTGCATAATCGGTACCAGTTAAAGATTAGGGTCGAGAATGACCAGTTGGGGACTCCTTCCGGGTCCGTTTATCCAAACAGGACCATCGATAGAGTTAAAAGGGATACTGACCGGGAACCACAGTCAAATAGAGATCGCTATCAGCCATACAGTGGAGATCAGAGAAACAACGGCCCTGGACGCAACCTTGTTCGGAGGGAGTCAAAAAAGTGTACGGGGAGAAACCCGCCTCCAAGGAAATATTTTCAATTGATGAAGTGATACCAATAACGAAGGGATCGAAGGGAAAAAGGAGGCCAAATAGCAACCACAGATACCGGCCTTAACCCAGTTGCAGGAGCAAGGGATCAACAAAGATGATGACTACTGGATCCCTCGATCTTTCACAGTTCCCGATGACTCCGACGCCACCAAGTCAACGGTCGAAGAGCTGCAACAAATCACACTGGCCAAGCATCAACCCGAACGAAAGGTATACCTGGGCACGGGGCTAACCCCCGAGCTCAGGAAAAAACTTATTCATTTCCTTAAAGCTAACATGGATTGCTTTGCCTGGTCCCATCTCGATATGACAGGGATTCCACTAGAAATTATCACTCACAAACTAAGCTTGGACCCTAAATTCCGACCGGTAAAGCAAAAAAGAAGGCCCTAGTTCGAGGTTAAACATGACTTCATCAAGGACGAGGTAACCAAACTTCTCAAAATAGGATTCATTCGGGATGTAAAGTACCCCGAATGGTTAGCAAACGTAGAGGTAGTCCATAGGAAGGGAAACAAACTTAGAATATGTATAGATTATAAAGCCCTGAATAAAGCATGCCCCAAGGATTCTTTTCATTTGCCAAATATCGTTCGTATGATCGATGCCACGGGCGGCCATAAGACTCAGTTTTCTTGATGCCTACTCCGGGTACAACCAGATACAGATGAACCCGAAGGATCAGGAAAATACCTCGTTTATCACTAAGTATGGTACCTACTGTTATAATGTAATGCCATTCAGTCTAAAAAATGCTGGTGCAACTTATCAACGCTTAGTAAACCAAATATTCGAAGAACAAACAGGAAAATCAATGAAAGTTTATATTGATGACATGTTAATTAAGTCCCTATGAGCAGAGGACCATATAAAGCATTTGCATGAAACTTTCGATATATTAAGAAAGTAAAATATAAAGCTCAACCCTAAAAAGTGTGCATTTAGAGTTGGCTCGGGCAACTTACTTGGTTTCATGGTGTCCAACCGAGGAATCGCGATCAACCCTGATAAAATCAAAGCTATCGATGATATCACGATAGTGGATAATATAAAGGTTTTGCAGAGGCTGACGGGGCGGATAGCCGCCCTAGGACGATTCATTTCGAGATCCTCAGATAGGAGCCACCGATTCTTCTCGCTACTTAAAAAGAAGAGAAATTTTTCATGGACTCCAGAATGCCAGTAGGCCTTAGAGGAACTAAAGCGATATTTATCGAGCCCGCCGCTGCTTCACACCCCGAAAGTGGACAAACAACTTTACCTGTACTTGGCAGTCTCGGAGATAGCGGTAAGTGGAGTCCTAGTCCGAGAAGAACAAGGTACGCAATTCCCCATCTATTATGTTAGTCGAACCTTAGGTGAGGCCGAAACTAGATATCGACCAAATGGGCCGTAGAAATCAGTGGGTACGATATTAAGTATCGACCCCGAACCGCCATCAAGTCTCAAATCTTGGCAGACTTCGTGGCTGACTTTACTTCGGCCCTCGTACTCGAGGTTGAAAAAGAACTACTGATAAAATCGGGTACATCTTCGGGAGTCTGGACCCTCTTTACGGACGGTGCTTCTAACGCGAAGGGGTACGGACTAGGCATCGTACTAAAATCACCCACAGGTAATGTAGTTAGACAGTCTATCAGATCTATAAAATTGACTAACAATGAGACCGAGTATAAGGCAATGATTGCAGGTCTCGAACTAGCTAAAAGTTTGGGAGCGAAGGTCATAGAGGCTAAGTGTGATTCCCTCCTCGTGGTAAACCAAGTTAACGGGACTTTTGAAGTTCGAAAAGACCGAATGCAGAAGTACTTGGATAAACTACATGTGACTCTACATTTTTTTTAAGCGGTAATTGTTTTTAAATAGCTAGAATGGACAAGCCATTCCTACGGATTGACATAAATAAAAATGAAACATACATCAGAGGAGGGTTTCTCCTATTACAATTGAAAGCTTTCAAAAATAAGGACTAAGTTCAATGCTTAGTACCACCAAAAGGATTCATTCGGCCGGGGTCGAATATGAAGGTGTTCTTTCGCACCCAAATTCTAAAGTTTGGACTACTCCTTGCATCATTCTCCAATGTGGCTATAATCTTCCTTGGTAAGCTTATAGAGTCATTGAAGAAAGCATTGATCTTATTATGTTCAGCAAAATTGGCTAGAAGGTCAGCTGGAATATTTCCTTCCCTCAATATGTGATTAAATTGGAAGGAACCATGAGCTAACATAGAATGAATATCATCAAAAATATCTTTGATCTCCCAGGAGGCGTATATGTCCTTTTTGATCATTTTGATCAAAATCAAAGAGTCAGATTCAATTTCTAGAGTATTGAAGCCATGATCAATGCACCATATCAATCCCATTTTAATAGCTTGTGCCTCTGCATAATTGTTGGTGGTAACACCTAGATAAGAAGAGAAAGCTATGATCAATTGGCCGAGGTGATCTCTTAGAATTCTCCCCAGCACTACCGGGATTTCCTTTGGAACAACCATCCACATTGAGCTTTAAAACCCCATCAATTAGCTTATCCCAACTTACCGGAGTGATGGCCAATTGAGGTTTGAGTCTTTCCACCATATAACAAATACTAGGAAATGAAGACAAAAAGTTTAGTGAAGGAAATTGGGTGGAGAGAATCAACTGCATTAGGTAGGGGATTTGATGAATGATGCTATTGGGAGATCTTCTGAAGCCTTCAAATTTATAGGTTCATCTATATTTCCAATTTTCCCAGCATATCACAGAAGGAAAACACTGCATGATCCGTTCATGAACCTTGTTTGGAGATTTAAGAAGCCACCGCCTCATGAGTTTTGTTCTGATGTTGTCTGTATTAGGCATTGACAGTCCACATGCATCTTGAAAATACTTCCATACTAACCCAGCAGCTTGCCCTTGACTGAATAAGTGGTTAACATCTTCATCCTTAGCATTATAGCAACAATAGCATTTTGATGAACCATGCACCCCAAATCTAGTTAGAGAATCATTTGTAGCTAGCTTGCCATTCAATAGTTTGAGCATGTGAAAAGATACTTTGAATGGTAATTTTTTATACCAAATCTTAGACAGTTTCAGTGATGAGCCTTTGGATTTCCTGAGAGTACTCCAAGCTGACTTGGAAGAAAAAGCTCTCGTGTGATCAGGAGTCCAAACATGTTGGTCTTGCTTATCAGTAGAAAACTTAATGGAAAGAATGTGTGGAATCAGATTTGCAAGCATATTAGCATGTAGCTTATCCAAGTTCCACTGGCTATTAGAAAAGAATTCAAATACTCTTACTTTCTTATACTTATTCCTCTGATGAATCACATTCGTTAAGGCACCTTTATTAGACCAGTTATCCCACCAAAAGGACAAGTTACCCTTTCCAACTTTCCATAAGATATGTTGTTCATAATCTTTTTTGGCATCCATAAGTCTTCTCCAAATGTGCGATTGATTGTAATTTTTCTTTTTCGCAACTGAATGAACTCTTTTACAATACTTAGCTTCCAAAAATACGGAGATGAGAGACTTTTGGGTTCTAAAATTCCACCATGCTTTAGCAGCGAATGTAGTGCAAATGTCATGCAATGATATGAACCCAACACCCCCTCATTTTTAGGAAAGCAAAGATTTTTCCAAGAAAACCAGTGATATTGCCTCTTTCCATCAGATGAACCCCGGAAGAAACTAGCAAGAGATTTATCAATATGATTAAAAATAGTCTTAGGGGGATAGACCACAGAGATGATATGCAAAGGCATAGAATGCAAGACGAACCTAATGAGAATAGCTTTTCCACCTACTGTCAAAACTTTCCTAACCATCCCCGAGTTCTATTGACTATCTTAGAAACCATGGAACCAAAATAACATACTTTCTTTCTCCTAAGGAATATAGGACACCCTAAGTACTTGAAGGGAAATAAGGAATGGGAAAAACCAGTGAGTATTTTGATATCCTCAACAACATGAACATGAGTTTTAGTAGAAACCAAAAAGGTTGATTTCTTCTTGTTGACCATTTGACCCAAAACTTGTTCATAAGTATCCAAGTGTTTTATCATCATAGCAATTAAGAAGAGATATCCATATGAAAAAAAAATAGTATCATCAGCAAATGTGAGGTTATTAATAAGAGGATTGCCCCTATGCAGGGAATACAGAATGAAATTGTCCTGAAATAACTGGTCCATTAAGTTGGATAATAATTTAGCCCCAATAACAAATAAGGAAGGTGATAAAGGGTCACCTTGCTTTATCCCCTAGAGGATTTGAAAAAGTCGTGTCAAACTCCATTTATAATAATGGAATATCAGTTGTTGGAGACCACTATAGCAATCATATCAATCCAAATCTCGCAGAATCCCAATTGTCTCATAACCTGGCAAATAAAGTCCTAAGGTACCCTGTCAAAGGCCTTGGCCATATCCAGTTTGAAGACCACATTGCCATTCACAGTAGGCATGTAATATTGTGAATCATCTCCTAAGTGAGCACTACATTGCCTGCAATAGATCTATCCTTGAGAAATTCTGTTTGATTAGGAGAAATAATCTTGTTCATGATAAGAGCTAACCTACTATTAAGCAACTTAGAAATAATTTTCGAAGTGAAATTGTTTAAACTAATAGGTCTAAAATCCTGAATTCTTGTGGGCTGTCTATTTTGGAGATCAAGACCAAATTGGTGTGTGTACAAGACCTAGGGAGATGATTACCAAAAAAAGAAATTCAGAATAACCATGTAAAGGTCAGAAGAGGTTATGTTCCAACACTGGTGAAAAAACTTTCCAGATATACCATCTGGACCGAGGGAACAAGTACTACTCATGGAGAATACAATATGTTTGAGCTCCTCCATAGTAGGTATATCTCCTAGCATCTTGTTATCTTCCTCATCAACCAATCTAGTAAGTCTCCTAAGAATTGAGAAATCCCTGCAAGTGGTTTCTTGGGAGAACTAGTGCTCAAAGAACTATATAGCTTCAGTAGCTATATCCTCACTATTCTCTAGCCATGAGCCATCTTGCTTTCTAATTCTTGTCAATTGGAGTTTTTTCCTTCTGGAGTTAACTACTGAGTGGAAGAACCTGGTATTGTTGTCTCTATCTGTGTACCACTTTAATCCGGCCTTTTGTCTCCAAAGAAATTCCTCATTGTTGATGTGCCTAATTATCGGGGCATTCATATTGTTATATTCCATTCTGTTAGACTCTAAGTTGTTCAATCAATCAATTATGTTATAACTCCTCAAGCTTAGACTGTAGCTCTTTGTTCTTGTCAAAAATATTGCCAATAGTATTGTTCGACCAATAAGAGAGCCTTTTGCAAACATTTTTAAGATTGAGGTAAAATTTCCACATGGGACCTCCATCCACTTGAATTTTCCAAGCATCTTCAACTACTTGCATGAATCCCTGTTGTTCAGTCCAAAAATCCAGGCATCTGAAGTATTTTTTTGGGTTCAGTTTAAGGATTAGAGATGGAAATAAGCAATGGCGAATGGTCAGAGCCAGTTCTAACAAGATGTTCAACAGAGGTTTCTGCAAAAGCTTGGATCCATTCAGAGTTGGCAAGAGCTCTGTCTAGTCTTGCCCAAATTCTCCTTCTAGGTGCACACCCATTACACCATGTGAAAGGAGAGCCAGAATAGCCCAAATCAATTAGTCCACTATCCAAGATATAATTGATAAATGCCATGCTCTTACATATATTATGAGCAACACCTTCTTTTTTCTCCTCTGGGTCAGTAATGGAATTAAAATCCCCTACTACCATCCAAGGAGAGGTGTTCCCTTCAGCAAAGTTCTTAATATTATCCAATAACTCTTCCCTTAAATAAACGTGGCACTTAGCGTATACTATTGTAATGCACATGCTGTCCCCATTATTGTTAATTGAGCAAGTAACATGTTGATCCAAATCTTCAATAATAGTGCAACTAATAGCCATATCACTAATGAGCCAGATTTTGTTATTAGAGTTGGCATGAGCAAAATCGCAACCCAACCTTCTTCTAAATCTGTCCAACTTAGATCTTTTACAAAAAGGTTCCATAAATGCAATAAAGCTGAGGTTGTGAGCTCTTTTGAGTTGCATTAATCTGTCAATGGCACCATGTGATTTGATGCCTCTAATATTCCATATTAACAACTTAATCATTAAAAAGATGGTGATAATTCATCATTGTTCTGTGAATATTTCACATAAGGAATACCTTTGCCTCTTCTTCCTCTCCTGTCACCTCTAGTTGATAGTCCACCTCTCCTAGATTCGAGGCCCCTAGGATACAAATGATGTTTGTCAGAGATATCCCCAAATTCTTGATCTATTTCATTTGTGGTTGTGTGTTGAGAAGCAAAAACTTCAGCTGGTTTGGTGACATTGTCATCACTATAGACTGAAAAGATATCTGAACTATAATCACTGGATAGCACTTTATCTTCAATTCTTTCATAGTCATCTTCAGTATCACTGACTATTTCATTCTCATACTCACCAATTCCTGATTCTTTACGGGATGCAACAAATTGAGAATCAACAGCGATTCCACTGTCGTAGTCTGTTTCATCATTGGCATCGGTAAAGGGTTGTCCAACTTTTGGATTATTGGGGTTATGGTCCAGTGGAGGATCTTGTGGTTCTTGGGATGGATGATTCTCCTTATAGGCTTTAATGCATATAGGTTGAGTGTTGTCTAGTTAAGGAGGTACCTGTTGAGCATATTTTGGGAATTTAGCAATTGTGGTGGATTGGCTTTGGTTTTTGATAGGGCTGGGGATAACCGTTATGTTTATTGTTGATTGAGGAGGTTTGTTGTAATCAGAAGGGCGATCAATGTGTTTACAGATAGATGATTGAGGCTGTGAGTTTGTAGATTGTGGGAAGCGTGACTTTGGAATAGACTCTAGTTGACTGACATTTCCGTGTAGAGCATGTTTTGGTTCATTGAGTTGGGTATTGGAAGAACTGGGTTGGGATGAATTCTAATGATCTCTCCACTGGACTTTCTTCTTCTTTCCTCTCTTTTGATTTAGCATCTGTTTTGTTTGAGCCATATGTTCAAACTGTTTAGCTTTACTCTGATGTTGTGTTAACAAGCTGTTAGTTTGCTGGTGAGTATGCATGTTTTCAGTCTGTATAGCCTGATTATCTTGTCCTCTTTCGAGCTGTTCTATTAGAATATTGCTTTGGAGGTTGCCATTTTTATCCTTTTGTAGATATTGCCCATTGCAAGCACTCCTATTAGTAGCATGCTGACCATTTCTTCTAGACTTTCTTTGAACTTTCCATTCATCGTTATCCATTTCTTTGCTGGAGATATCGTGAGCCTTAAATTCTTCATCTCTCTTTTTGTTTCTACAAGAATTTGATCATGTTCTTGCATAGAACAATATAGGCAGTATGAAGGAGCTCCCTCATATTCGATATCTAGCCAATAACCATCCTAAGCATTAGTGACTAGCCTATTGAATCCCACTCAAATTTGATCTTGCTTAAGTTTTAGCAAATCAATTTTGACTTTCAGCTTTGCCACATTACCTCTAGACTTTAAATAAGTAGCCATGTCTGGAGCCATAGCAGTTCCGACAGAGCTAACCATCCTAGATAATATATCCCATCTAAACAAATGCCATGGTAGTTGAAGAATCAAAATCCAAACATGAGCTAAGGTTGTTTCATTTTCAGGGACAAAATCAGGAGTCCACCTAATTATCTTCATAATATAAGGACCAAGGGTAATAAAGGGCTTGAAATAGATATGATAGAAATCAGCTTCATTAGAAAAATCGATGTACACATGGATGGGGTCGTAATAGGCAATCTTGACAGTACCTTTCAAAGGTACATGACTGGTGAATAATTTCCTGACTTCCTCCATGTTTGGCTTTCCTCTAAGAAACTTCCCAACAGTAGTAAGCTTACAATCCTCAGCTAGATTAACAAAGTAATCCTCAGTAGTAAAATAAACCGCTGGCTTATCCATGTAAGTTCCATGCTTAATATCAACAGGTTGTTTCCCCATGGAGCTGCTAGCAAGAGTCGCAGAGATAGAAAAGGCAAATGATGGTTTGGAAATAGAGGCAGGTAACCATGATGGAGCCTTTTGATTGATTGTGGTTGTGGGGTGTGGGTTAATGTTTGGAGTGTTCTGCTCAGTCTGCTAAAGATTAGAACTAGCATTTTGCATAAAGCACGACTAGCTCTATGAGGTGGGTCAAAATTAGAAGAAACATTTATAGGCGGGGGTAGCGATGTGGTTCTCTGAACCGAAAGAGATGCCCGTTGGTCTTGTAAAGTGTAAAGATCCGCTGGGAGATTTGTCTGTGTTAGAGCATTGGAAATTCCAGTGTGATTCTCCTTATTTTGAGATCTATGATAGTATTATTATGTTGCGATACAGAAGATAGGTGATTATTGGTATGATTTTGGGTGTTGATCGGTGGTGGAGTGTTAAGGGGAGAAGTAGCTTTTATGTTAGATGGGGTGGATTGAGTGGTTGTCAAGTTCTCATTGGTTGATTGTGGTGGTGGATCTAGTGGTGCAGGGGGTGGGGGCTGTGGGACCACAGGTGGTCCATCGGGATCTCTTGAATGCATTTAGAGAGGGGCCAGAGAGAACTTTTGACAGGTGACTCTACATCAATTTAAGGAATGGACCTTGCAACATGTACCTCGAGAACAGAACAGCGAGGTCGACGCTCTTGCAAACTTAGGTTCGTCGGTCGAGGACGACGAACTCAACTCGGGGATTGCCGTACAACTCATTAGATCGATAATTGAAGAAGGTCACGCTGAGATAAACTCCACGAGTTTAACCTGGGATTGGAGAATCAAGTACATAGAGTACTTAAAGAATGGGAAGCTTCCATCGGATCCAAAGGAGTCAAGAACTCTGCGCACAAAGGCATCACGACTCACTTTGTCCGAAGACGGAACTTTGTTTAGAAGGACGCTCGATGGACCGTTGGTAATATGTTTGGGACCGAGAGATACCAACTACATCCTACGAGAAGTTCACGAGGGCACTTGTGGAAATCATTCTGGTGTCGAATCGCTGGTCCACAAATTAATCAGAGCACGGTACTATTGGATCGTTATGGGGAAGGATGCAAGGGAGTTCGTTCACAAATGCGACAAATGCTAAAGGCATACACCCATGATTCATCAACCCGGGGAACTACTCCACTCGGTCCTCTTCCCATGTCCCTTCATAAAATGAGAATGGACATCGTTGGCCCTCTCCCGTCGGCCCCAGGTAAAGTTCAGTTTATTTTGTTTATGACTGATTATTTCTCTAAATAGGTTGAAGCACAGGCTTTTGAGAAAGTCAGAGAAAAAGAAGTCATAGACTTAATTTGGGAGCACATCATATGACGATTCGGGATGCCCTCCGTGATTGCATGTGATAATGGAAAAATATTCATCCGCAGCAAAGTAACTAAATTTCTTGAGGATCACAAGATTAAAAGGACTCTATCAACACCTTATTATCCCAGCGGGAACGGACAAGCCGAATCGACCAACAAAATCATTATCCAAAATCTTAAGAAGAGATTGACCGACGCCAAAAAGAAATGAAGAGAAATACTACCTGAGGTTCTATGGGCATACCGCACAACATCAAAATCCAGTACCGGAGCAACACCGTTTTCGTTAGTTTACGATGTCGAAGCTCTGATCCCGATCGAGGTCGGAGAACCTAGCATTAAGTTTTGATATGCAACAGAGGAGTCAAATAACGAGCATGTATATGAGCCTAGAATTGTTGGACGAAAGATGCGAAGGCGCTCTCGTCCGATTGGCCGCCCACAGATAGCAGATCGAAAGATACTACAATCGAAGAGCCAATCTTCGACATTTTAACAGCGGGGACTTGGTGATAAGAAACATCACCCTCAACACCCAAACTTCGAATGAAGGGAAACTGGGTCCGAACTGGGAAGGACCGTACCAGGTTCTCGAAATCATCGGAAAAGGATCCTACAAGCTCGGCACGATAAATGGCGAACAACTGCCGAGCAATTGGAACGTATCACACCTATAACGATACTATTGCTAAGGTACGACCCTTTACGTTTTCATTTATATTTTAAACTAACCCTTGCAGGTGTTCAACCAGAAATAGTGAGAGATTCTTCGACACAAAGCCTTTAGGTCTGAAAGCACGCGTTGCACTCTTTTTTCCTTAGACCGGTTTTGTCCCAAATGGGTTTTCCGGCGAGGTTTTTAATGAGGCAACCATTGATCGTGCCAATTTAGAACAATTTAATAGTGTCCGAGGTTTCCTTACAATCAACCTCGAACACTGGGGGCATTACCCTTGAATGTCAACTTTGATACGAGGAAGTTACTTCATGGAACAGGGTCTCGATAGGAAATTTTGTAAGGGCCAAACGGTCAAGCAAACAGTGCCCGCATAGTTTGCTCGAGCCCTGGCACAAAACATGTACGCATGTATAATTATTTATAAAGAAAAGTATTTTTCTTTACAATTCCGTACCCTCGACCTATTAAGTAAACAGGCTTAAGGCCGACTATAACCAGAGTTCGGATAATTACCCCCACGCCCTGGGACTGTAGTCCGAAAAATAAACGAGATCGAATTATTAAAACTCTGAGATCATAAGACCTTTTAGGTAACCCTCGATCTTTATAGGCCACGGCCAATCCACACGGGGACTAACTCTTCGAGCAAGCTCGAAGTAAAACGGAAAAATAAGCCAAGGGGCAAATCCCGAACTTAAGAGGCAATGGCCGAATTAACACGGATCGGAGACATTCGAATTCCGTAACATGCCTTGGAATTCTTTCATAAACCGGTTAAAAAGGGCTGCCCCCGGAAAAATCATAAAAGGCTTCGATAATATCGAGCCTTGAAAACTCTAATGAGTACAAAATTGTTCGAACTCTTGAACGATTTCTTATTTCGAGCCAAGGCATTACGAGTTTTTTACAAATACAAATGATAAAAAACTTTTTCAAGCCGAAAAGGGGAGAAATCCATAAACAACATTTCTTGCAAAATCCTAAGGGCTACATTACTTCGAGTTCGAACAAGCACTCACTCGATCGAAAAACCTAAGGGCTGTATTAGTTCGGTTCCAATCAAATTGTCTAAACTTCGGACATAATTTTATGCTAAGGCATTTTCGACCTTCGTAAAATACAGAAAAGTGAAGGAAAAACACAAGAATCAAAAAGCAAGAAAAGCCTTATATATATATTCAAAAGTTTTTTACAAAAGGCCGAATCGGCCCCAGAAAAGATACAAAAGAAAAACAAGAAACATAATATCCTAAGTGGCTTGGTCTTCATCGGAGGCTACGTCCTCGGGATTTTCTCCATCCTCAGATTCGCTCGAGATCTCGGAGTCTTCCTCAAGGAAGGCCAGCCTTCGGGCTCTGGTTTCCTCCGCCTTGGCATGTTCACTTTCGGCTGCAACATCGAAGCCCTGAGCACTAACCTCCTCGAGAGCTTTCCTTCGAGCCTGCCATTTAGCATGTTTGACCATGCTCTTTGCCTTGGCCTGGTTGACCTCAACATCGATCCTGAATTGGGCCACTTTACCATCAACTCTTTTATTGGCCTCAGCCACCTCGGATCTGGCCAATTCGAGTTCATCGGCCAAGCATGCCTTATCATAAGTGGCCAAATCCAATTGATGCTGAAGCTCCTTAATATTCTCGAACTGCACAGAGGCATTTTCTTTTGCAACCCGAAGCTGGGTCTCAGCCAACTCCAATTGCGCTTGGACGGCCTCCTTTTTCGAGGCAAGGACGTCCATATTTTCTTTGAATTTTTCCGCCTCGGCCAATAGCTCATCTACCTTCGAATTGAGCCGTCGAATCTATTTTAGCCTCTGTCGAACCTGCAGAATCAGATCATTAGTGGTTATCTCCAATTCATCTTCAATATCGTGAAGAACTCGGAATACCTACTCAGCCATTTCCTCATGCTCATCTCGAGCTGTTGCCAAATCTGCCCAAAGCTTCTTACTAAGAAGTTTGTAGGAGTCACACTTTTCAGTGAGGTTCCGAACTCCGGCCCCATGCTCCTCCTAGATTCGGAGGAAAGCCTCGTGATGCAACACCGAAGCCTACAAACATGAAAAAAGATGTTAGAATTATCTATAACTCTAAGTGTAAAAGAAATGGCACAGATACCATCGAAGTTACCCGATTCAGAGCATGTTGAGCCTCGTTAAAAAGGAAAGAGGGTCCTACCGCATTCATCACGGTTTGATTCTCTTCGGTCACTAAGGACCGAAGGTAACTAACAATCCCCACAGGGGGAGAGAAATTTCGGGCATCCTCCGGGACAGAGAGCACTACTTCCGCTTACGATCGGGATTACCACTTGGGGTCCGGAATCGGTCCACCAGTTTTGGAACCGATGAAGTCCCGGTAGAGACCGACCATGATGTTTTTTTCGGCACTGGTAATCCGCCGAACCCGATAATCTTCTCCGAGGCAGCTGACTCGAGCCCATCCAGAAAGCCGTGGATGTCAGTCGACTCCTGAATACCCTCGTAAGATCAACCTTCCAACATGTTGGCCTCACGAATTATAGCATTCAAAATCTGAGGGGATCCGCTAATGTCAATTACCCCGAGCTTATCCCTTGAGATATCTTCTGCTGCCCGAGAAGTCTTGCCCTTGGTCTTCCCCCCAACCATCTCAGCTCGAGACGAGATAACCTCGGCTTTTCCTTGTTCAGGAATTATGGCCAGAGTTCCCTTATCTACCTCCGCCGATTCGGAGGATTGTTGTATCACAACATTAACACATATACAGGCTAATTCCTCTTCTCCTTCTTCGGGCTCATCCTTTAATCTGTGAATCGAATCCGGAAGCATGATACCGGAGCCCCCCTTGGGCTTGCGAGATTTCTTCGCCGGTTTTTCTTTTCCGAGACTAGGGAACTCAATGCATCTTTTATCTTCTTCTCTTTGACCTTCTTTGGGGTAGGGACCTATTCATCACTATATAGGGGCCTCATAGAAACATCCTTCCCAAGTCCTACAAAGGAAAAACGGGGGATAAGCAAGCGAAGAAGAACAAATGAAAAACAAACTAAGAAAGAGACTTACCATGACTGCGGGCCTCCCATTGACCCTTTAATAGTTCCACCCAAGCACGCTCGGAGTACGGTCTCTGTAGCACCAAACCTTCAACCCATTGTTTAAGACCTGGAATCGGTTCCGGCATCCGAGCCATGACTGTAACAAGAAAGAAAAAGTGGATCAAGAAAATGAAAGACAATCACAAATTAAAGCGCTCGAAGGGAAATAAGTACTCACGGTTCATATTCCATTTCTCAGGAAACGGCATATCATCAGCAGGGATCAGGTCTGAGGTTTTAACTCGAACAAATTGACCCATTCAGCCTTGATCATGAGTCTCGTCTATACTCGAGAACGGCACTTTGGTGGCTCAGCGAGCAAGCTTGATTAACCCTCCTAGATAGAGTCGAGGACTATAAAGGCGCATAAGGTGATCGAGGGTGAAAAGACACCCCTCGATTTTGCTTGAGAAGAATCGAAGAAGAATCACGATTCTCCAAAACGAATGGTGGATTTGGCCAAGGATCACGTCGTATCTCATGTAAAAGGCGACGATGACAGGGTCAAATGAACCCAACGTGAAAGGATAAGTATAAACACTTAACTTCCATGTGGGTAGTAATTGATTCTTCAGGCGATGGGACTACCACATACTTGTCGCTCCAGTTGCATTCCTGTTTTACTTTATCGAGAATTTTCTCGGTGATTGAACACTGGTACCTCGAGATCGGCTCACATCGGCCCGGTACCGAAGAAGGTTTTTCAACCTTAAAATCGATGAAAGTTGAGCACCCTACCGGAACGAATTCCTCAGGGCGAGGCTCCGCCGCATCCTCGCCATCGGCGGGTCATGATGAAGAAACGACCTCTTTTTGTGGCACCGTTTTAGAGATTTTCGCCATTGATGAACAAAGGGAACGAGAATTAGGGTTGTATACGATGTAAAATGTATGAAGCAAAGGGATTTTCTGAAGAAGATGCAAGAGTAGAGAAAAATCTTTTGAGTGAAAAGTTTGGATGAGGATGAAAGTGTGAATATTTATAGCCTAGTGATGACGGTTCAGAACCGATAGTGGCCGACCAACGACTGACATGCATTTAATGCCTTGGTAACTGGACCGACGGGACGTTTGTTACATATGTCATAATCGGGCTCGTCGCTGACATCATCATCCACCAAGCCGGAGTCCGAAAATTCATATCGTTTCTCATCATCTTCTTTTCGAGAAACGAGGGGACTATCTGTATACGGTTAAAACTGAGTTTTGCTCTTCGTATGATTAATCGAGATTGGAACATGATGGTCCAAGGTTCATCATTGTAATATCGAGCCATGATGTGAAGAATATGTTGTCGAGCTCGAGACCTAGAGACTGATCAAGATCGAGGTCGGCCAAGATCGAGCTCGAAGACCCAGAGACCGATCAAGATCAAGAACGGCTAAGATCGAGATCGGCCGGGATCAAGATCGATCCAAGAAACAAAAAGGCCGTTACAGCCGCAATTAGGGGGAGAATCTCGGCGAAAATCACGGCACGTATCAAGAAGAGTCCGATTAATTAGCCTATCATGAGAGTCCTTACTGTATTTAGAATTGTATCAAGAGTAAGACTCCCCTACTATATAAAAGGGGGTCTGATCATTTGTAAAGGGGATCGGAGACAGTAAAAAAGCAATATACTACTCTTTTCTCTAGGTTCTCAATACTCTGCTTATATTTCCTTTGTTGTTTTATTTGGTTCGAGGGCCCAAGCTACACATATCATTTGGTTTGCTTTTATTTTTCTTTACAGTCAATTTCAATATCAGTTTGCATATTTTCTCAGTTTGTGCGAAGTAAAATCACGTATCCTTAAAACCACGTATAAATTCAATTGTTGTTTGTTTTTAGGGTAAACAAGAATATCTTCGTTAAATTTCTTTATTTTGAGTAAACACTTGAGTGTGAAAGTATTTACCAAAGAACTACTTTATGAGGAGACGATATGAAATGGATGACAACTTTAGATTCCTGGAAAATAAGCGAAAAGGAAGCAAGAGATGGGAAAGAACGATCTGATTAAACCAACGGTTGTCATATTCACTATTAATACGAGTCTAAGAGTATCTTTATTATGATCTTAAGGATCTTAGTTATGGCAATTATAGACAAGTTGTTATAGCTAAATCCAAAAAATATATTGTAGTATATTAAATTAGTTTCTTATAAAGTAATGGTAGTATACTAAATCTGCATGCATTTCATAAAAGCAGTGGATTTTATGCCTAAATTGTGTCCGCTAGTGACACTTATATAGTAGGAAGAAAAATGAGTCATTTCAAAGTTGAAATGAGGCACCAGTTGTTTTTTTGTTTCGTCATTTTCTTGCTCTTTGACTCCACATATGAGCAGCTATTAAGTTGGAGAGAAGAGAGATTGGCTTTAATTCAATTGAGATCTTCTTTAGGATTAAGAGCCAAAGAATGGCCAATAAAGGCTAATCCATGTACAAATTGGAGAGGTATTAGTTGCAAGAATGGCCGAGTCACTGAAATCAACATCTCTGGTTTCAAACGTACTAGAATTGGAGAACAAAATCCTCAATTCTTGATTGATGCTCTTCAAAATTTGACCTTTTTGGAGTCATTTAATGCATCAAATTTTGCACTACCGGGTTCTATTCCAGAATGGTTTGGTTATAGAGTTGCATCTTCTTTACAAATTCTTGATCTTAGGTTCTGTTCAATTACTGGTCTTATTCCATTAAGTTTTGGAAATTTGAGAAAATTAACCATTTTATATTTGTCCAATAATGGCCTTACTGGGACAGTGCCATTGAGTTTGGGTCGGTTGTCGAGTCTAGCAGTTCTTGATCTTTCACAGAATTCGCTTTTTGGGTCGATTCCCACATCAATTGGGTCTCTTAGGAACCTTATTTTGCTTGATATGTCCTCAAATAATTTGTCTGGGGCTATTCCTCCTGCCATTTGGACTTTACCTAAGTTGCAAGTCTTGAATCTTTCTAATAATAATTTCTCTTCTTATTAATGAATTGTCAAATTTACATTTGTTATGATATAGGTGGGACGTCCCTTTCATTTCTGAAAATTCTTCTCGGCCTAGTGGGTTGGAATTGGTATGTATTATTCGTCTGATTTACGCAAATAGTATTTCTTTTGTAGGTCAATATGTTGATTTTGTCCCCATTTTACCTAGTTGTATAAATATAGTCATGGCAAATTATACTTCTCGGACAATATTAGATTCGATTCTAATGTTTGCTCATACAATTTTAATTTTAGTTTGGTCACAAAACATTAGATTGTGATCTAATGCTGGCAATAATGACTTACAAAAATTTTGACAACTCACTAATAATTTCTTATAAAATTTTAACTTTGCTAGAGAAAAAAGATATTTAGATCAATCTCTAAAGAGTTAATATCCTAAAATTCCCCTAAACTATCAAGTTTTTTGTCGGTTTCCTACTTAAATTATTCGGTGTCCCCAAAGCTGCTCTGAACTATATGGCCCTTCATATTAAAACCCCCTGTATTCTTAGAGGTGCATTTAGTACACGCTCCTAATTGTCAAAAAACGTGCTATGTAGACTACACGTGGCTATTTAACTCAGCCTAAAAATCATCTAAACTATCACTTTTTTGTTAGTTACCTACTTAAACTATCTGGTGTCCCCAAAAAAAACCTGAACTATAGTCCCCTATATATTAAAACCTCATGTTGGACTTTTAAAGGTACGTCTATCTAACTATATTAACTTATGGTATGTACAAAGTTTTTATATAGTTTACTCATGATGTATTACTCTCGAATGATTGATTAAATCTAGGAGTTTTGGCCAAAATAATATCTAGTGTACTGTGTTAATTTTAGGTTTAATTGTGATTGTATTTTATGCTAGGCTCCAATTGATAAGTCCTTATTTATATTCACTTTGTAGCACAGTTAAAATATAAATAAAGGCATATAGTGTTGTATTTCTTAAAAGTCATCTTATATTACATAAAAAAGATTACACAAAATAAAATTTCTTAAATAAAAAATTAATTGCCCAGCAATTACATTCTCTAATTCCATATTACACAAAGAAGGTTCAAGAGATTCAACTTTATTCTTTACAAGATGTTAAGTTTTATAAGAAGATTTAAATTAGTATTCTTTCAACAATATGTGTAAGACATGAAAGAAGAATAAAACAAGAAAGAGAATAAATAATTTCAGAGGAAACAAGAGAGGGAGAAATTTTTTCTGAGGAAAAACCCATATGGAGAACTGAAGAAAAAAGGTGAAAAAAAAATAAAGAAGGAGGTGAAAAACAAAGAAGAAGGGTGGAAATGAGGAAGAAAGATGGATATAACTAAAAAAAAGGAGAATATTTATTAAAGTAAATAAATTTGAAAGAGGGTTAGGCTAATTAACCATTATTTTCTGTTAGGTGGGCCATTTTGATGGTTTTTTTCAGCTACCACGCGTTCCCTAGAGAATATCTACACATGTTATGCTAGGCCAGCGATGAGGGTTTTTAATACGAGCAGGAATATAGTTCACCTCTTCTTTATATACACAATTTGATGTACGGAATTGGAAGAAGAATTGCTGCTTTCAAGCGTGAACCAGGTCCAGGATTCGGACTAGAAATTGCTATTATATCCCATGCAGTTAGCTCTATTCCCTGACCTGAGGGCGGGAACCGTCTTATCTTAGGGTAAGGGTAGCCCCACTTACTTTTGAGTCTATTAGCTGCAACAAGGGTTGCGGGAACTGAGTGTTGTGCTTTCCCCAACCGATACCACCATTCATACCGTGAATCAGCCCATCTTCAGTATAGGCAGGTCTTTCTTAAGAACAGATTCATTCCAGAACAGAAAACCGAATTTAGAATCAGAATCGCGCTTAGAGCCTATCGCTAGAACGAACAACACACCAGCGACCAGACTTGCTACGCTAGTAGGGCTTATGGGCAAAGCAAGAGATCTTATTTTATCCTTAAGGATAGGGAAGTCTAACTCACCCTCCGGGGGAGATATCAGAATAAAGTACCATGCCACTGGATTCCACTATTTTTGTAAAGGGAGGTAGACTTGTTCAGCCCCTCTATAAGATAAGGATGCTTGTGTCTCTCTTTTAACTCCATAACAAAATCCATCCATACTTGTCCTTGTTAACTCAGAGATTGAGATTGATTCGTGAATTATCAGTGTAGATAGACATGGATCTGGTATGACCTTAGAAGCTTAATAAGGGAGAGTCTAGGCCCACCAGAGGAAGAGTACTTCTAGGCTTTCAAGGAATTGGAAGTATTGAAGAAGCTCTTTATACTGGAATTGAATCATACACATAAGAGCATTCTGAATGCTAAAAAGTTTCGGTTAATTTTATTTACGATTTAAAAGATGCTAAAAAAACTTTCTTTCATTAGACCAGTCAATAAAGAAATGGCAGAGTAGTTGATCCCGACCCTTGCCGGTAAAGAAGTTTCTTTAAGACACTAAGTTGTGTCAGGAAGAGTAGAGTCAGAAGAAAAGCTAAAAGCTTGAGTTGAATTAGCTGATAGTTCAAGCCCTTTTTCTTTATAATAAACTTTCACTTTTTGTTTCGTCTAATTTTATCATTCAAGCTCTCATCATAAAGCTGCAATAAGAATTCTTCATGCGAGACTTAGGGCTCATTAAAAAATGAACCTTGGCGTTGAAATTCTTTGAACCAAATCAGTTTTGTTCGTATCTCAACGAAAAGAATTTCTTACTCGCTTGCTCGCTTGATTACTGGAATCGAAGCCAACATAAGGATGGGAGGACAAACGGAATACAATAGAGAACAAAAGCTACTCGATGAAAGCCAACTGCACCTTCAACATCTACTGGATCTCAAAGAGAAAGATAAATCTATTTCATCTGTAACTACAAGATAGGACTTTATATCCGCCTATGATAGTGAGCCTCGAACCTTACTCTATTATATTATAATTTTATTCGACAAATTCAGATACTAATGCGGGACTAATTTGCAAAAATTCTTCCTCTGATATTGAGTCTTCGAGAGCCAAACTGGAAATGATAATCCCTACGGAAAGATAGTCGGTTGTTATCCTAGACACCGTCTTATTGGCCCATGAAAATTATCTAAACCGAGTGGATCAAACCATTCTTCTTCCTGCTCAAGCAGATGTCGAACCTCATTATTTAGCGACTCTTCGAAGTCAGAGAGATGGGTGGGGGCCTTTCTGATAGGCGGGACAAAGCGCTTTTAATGGTGATGAAAGAAGGAAAAATACATGTACGGTCAATATATTCTTCTTGCTTACTCGCGTGGTTAAACACAACTGTTGCAGCCAAACGCACACGCAAGTATACGCGGTCGTCAAGTAATAAAGTGACTAAAAGTC
>AWOL01S0064382.1:0-22793 GCA_000715115.1 Nicotiana otophora
AAAGACGGAAACTCAAAACAGTATCGACTAAAGTACTCGTCTAGAGTCCCCTAATTTTCATCATCATCGTCATGTAACGTGATTAAAGAAGATTACTTTCTGAGACTCACGTATCTGAAACATTCTCAAAACTTGAATTTGACCTCATACTATACTCTGCCACGAGCTTAGCAAACAATGAGGATTCGTTCTCTAACAACCTGGCTGGAGTGTCGTATTCAGCAATGAGCCCTGCAGCAGCATAGCCAAAAAAAAAAAGAAGGTAAATACCAAGAATTTCCTCCTCCGCTTGCTCCAGAACGTAAACGATGATTCTTACCATGATCTAATAGTAGGACCATATCACTGTCAAGCACAGATGTAATCCTATGAGCAATGGTTATAACTGTGGAATCAGAGAAGTGCAGCCTTAGAGTTTGCTGAATCAGATTATCAGTTGCAGTGTCGACAGATGCTGTAGCCTCGTCAAGGACCAGGACCTTGCTCTTTTTCAGTAGCACACGGCCAAGACAGACCAGCTGCCTTTGGCCTACACTCCAGTTCTCTCCGTTCTCAGATACTGCAGTGACACAAAGAAGATAATTATTACAGCTCTAAAGGTGGAAATCATCAGAAAATGATGTGGTTCTTAAAGTTACCTGTAGAATAAAGTTTGCCTTCCTTCTTCCTCACTTCTTCTCCTAGTTGACACTTATCGAGCGCCTGAAACATAAAACATGAAACAAAGTTTCTCAATAAAATAAGTGTTTTCATTTTCCTATCTGAAACAAAATAAATCTAGAAATAAGCAAAACCAAGCTGTCACCTCCCAAATTTGTTCATCTGAATACTCTTCAAGCGGGTCTAGGTTGCTGCGAACTGTCCCCTCAAACATAGTTGGATCCTGTGGAATTATACTCAATCTAGACCGTAGATCATGTAGACCAATTGAGGAGATGCTGGTACCATCTATTTTTATTTGTCCAGCAGCTGGTTCAACTATGCGGAAGAGGGTCTGTATTAGAGTAGATTTACCACTGCCTGTCCTACCGACAATTCCAGTCTTCTTTCCACCAAAGAAAGTGCATGTAAGGCCTCGCAACACTAGAGGCATGTGAGGAGCATATCGGACCTATTAAAAGTTTTCAGATATATCAACCCATACCAACAAATTAACCTGCATAATTAACACCAGAGAATAACTTAATTTACCTGAAGATTGCTAAAATCAACCTCTCCACAAGATGGCCAGTTAGGGTCTGGTCTGTTAGATTCTATGATAAGAGGAGGTTCACTTGGAAGAGCAGTATACTGAAGTATTCTTTCAACAGAAATAATTTTATTTTCCATCATACAAAGATTCCAAACAACCCAAGCTTGTAATATGTTCAGATTAAGCCCATATGTAACAGCTAAGCCAGCAACACCTGTAAATCAAGAAACGGAGAAAATGTGCTCTTAAGAGTTATTCAACACAACAAACTTCAAGGAAAGAAAACATGAAGATAGAAAACTTACTTGGGTCAATTGTTCCAACAGGAAGAGAGATCAAGAAAATTAACGAGAAAGCAAAAGTGATCAGAGATAACATATCCAAACGCATGCAGAGCCACTCCATTGCAGCAGCGGTGTGAAACTTAGGTCGAGAATAATTGTCTATCAATTTCATACTTGCGTCCTGGAATCTAGATTCCTGATCGAAACTTCTAATTGTGCTTGATCCTGAAATTGTCTCGGCAAAGTGCTGTATTACTGGAGCTTTGCATGTCCCATTTAGTCGTGCCAGTTCTCGTGCTGATGGTATGTAATATTGCTGCAATTAAAACAAACGCACCACTTAAATGTAACTCGTGTTTATAAATGTAGCTAAAGTTATAATTCACTTTGTGAAAAAGCATATACTAGTATTATTGTGAAGGCAAAAAACACGAAAAAGGGGATCGTAGCAACCTCCAACCAGATGGAAACTGCAATGATCGGAATAAAGACAATGAAGACCTGCCATGCAACTTGTGACATCACTCCAATAATTCCTAAAAGCTGTATTATTGTGAAGGCAAAGGATCCAACTTGAAAGGGAACGTTCAGATCAATTGCACTTTGATCTGTCGATGCCTGTTGTCATACCAAAGCACATTTGAGCAAATTTTGAAAAATATCGATTAGTCAGGTAACAGAAAGATTGACACTAATAAGAGGGGTAAATAAAGGAAATGTAATCATTCACTTACTCTGTTTAGGATCCGCCCACTTGGTGTGGCATCGAAGAAGGACATTGGAGCACGGAAAATGCAAAGATGCATTTTTTGGAAAAGCAATGAGGCTGTCTTATATCCAGCGGTAACAAGAAGCATGGTTCTAGCAAGGATGCAGAAAGCACTTGCAATTCCTAAAGCAACATATACAATGATGAGAGTAGAACCCCCAACAGGAGGTGGATCACTCTTTGAGACGGGAGTTGCCCAAGCCATCCAATAATTGCTTCCAATTTGAAGGAGCTGAAAACCAACTTGTGCCAACAGCATAAATGGCACGAGAGCACCTCCATATGCAGTTGTTATATATTTCCAGTAAACTGCAAAACCAACACTACCTTTCTCTCTTTCCTCCTCCTGAACAATTTGTCCCTTTGTTCCAACAATATCATCCACTTTACCATTTTGGCCACCTGGAATCTTTTTATCCTTCTGCACATTTGTATTATCACCAGTCATTTCCACACTCTTTCTCAATGCTTCTCCCTTAACTGTGTCAATTGCTGTTAAAGCTTCTTGGTGAGCACCCACAAGTTCCATGAAGTCACTACCTAATTTGAGAAGATCATTGTATTTCCCAGCTTCACTGATCCTTCCATCTTTCATGACCTGAAGAGAAATATCATAGTCAAATAAGTTAAGTCTATATATGGATATTAAGCATACAATAATTACTGAAAGGAAAGAGTACCAAGATCAAATCCGCGGCAGGCAAAAACTCCACTTGATGTGTAACATATAAAACTGTTTTTGAATTCCATAGCCCCATTATACATTCCTGCCATTAAAAGATGGGTCAATCAAGTGGCTAGGTAAAAAATATCAAGCATGAAAATAAAGCATATATATGAAAGGACTTACATTGAAGAGATGGGATCCGGTATGAGCATCCACAGCACTGAACGGATCATCAAATAGGTAAACATCAGCATCTTGGTAAAGAGCACGAGCAATCTGTATTCTCTGCTTCTGTCCACCACTCAAATTAATGCCTCTCTCCCCTATTACTGTTTGATCGCCAAAAGAGAGAATTTCCAGGTCTTTCTTTAAGGAGCACGCTTCAAGAACTTTATCATACTTCTCCCTCTGCATCTCTTTACCAAATAATATGTTCTCCTCTATCTTTCCACTCTGTATCCAGGGCGACTGTGCAACATAAGCTTTCGTTCCGCTGAGTTTAATAGTCCCTGATAATTTGGGCATCTCTCCTAAAATGCTAGACAGTAAGCTTGATTTTCCTGAACCAACTGTACCACAAATGGCAACTCTCATGCCATTAAGCACTCTAAGATTTACATCCTTTACAAGTGGAGTGAAGGTGGATGCATCCCAAGCGAAGTTCCCACCAACAATCTCAATTGCTACATCAGAACTACCTTTTGGAAGCTTCTCTATGACATCAGGCTGCAAGTCATCAAGAGAAAGGAAAGATGCAATACGATCAAGAGAAACTTTGGTTTGAGCAATCATTGAAATTGTATCTGGGAGATTGTAGATGGGCTCTTGAAGAATTCTAAATGTCGCGAGTGCAGACAATATCTTCCCAGATTCAAGTGGGATCCCCATAAGCATTGCAGCGCCAAAGGTCGTCACAGAAACAAATGTAGGAGCAACCCAGAAGACAAAAGTAGTCATAGCTGATGTGTACACATATTTCATCAGCCATCCTGCCTCTGTAGTCCTGAGGTCCGAGATCCTAGACAGAAACTTCATCTCCCAAGATTGAAGCTTGAGTATTCTCATATTCCTTAAGACTTCAGATGTAGCCTTCATCCTTCTATCTTTCGATTCCATGAGTTTCTCCTGAAATTTCTCCTGCAAACTCCCTAAAGGGATGTTTGCCAACATCACTATTATTGTAGCAACAAACGCGGCAATAGCAGCTAGGCCAAGATTTTTATAGAGTATCACCAATGCCAGAGCAACTTGTATGATTACCATCCAAGGATCATGCATATACCAACCGAAGTCACCAATCCTCTCGGCATCAACTGTCATAAAATTGATGATCTCTCCACTAGTGTGGCTTTGCTTTGACTGACAGGAGAGGGTTAAACCCTTGTTGTAGATTTTGGCAACCAGTGCTGCCCGTGCCCGATACCCTCCCTGCTGCACCTTGAAAAACCAATGCCTTTGTGCCAAACACTCTACCAACTTTGCAACGAAGAATGCAGCAACTAAGACGTAACCTTCATTATCAAAGTCTCGTTTTCCATTCAGATACTGAACTAAGGTATCAATGAGGTATGGGCCAACGTAAGAAGCCAAAGAGTAAAGAAGCACGAAGAGAGCCGATAACACTATCTCCTTCCGTGCTGTGAAAGCCAAAGCCTTCACCAGCATAAAGGTAGTCACACGGTTACTATTTCCCCCACCCACAGATTCTAGTTTTTCTCTAAAAATAGGAAAACTCCCTCTGACACTATCATCAAAGTGAAGCTGAGGAACATCCTCAAGGTCTAATGTTTTCTTGTTGCCAAAAGAAATTAGGGGACCCATCCAAGCGAAAGTAAAGAGACTAAAAATGTTTGCATTGGCATAAGGGGTCACAGTTTCCTCCCCAGTAGACTTCTTTGAGTCTATGCCATTTACAACACTACCATTTAAGAGGGGTTCCTGAAGCATATTCTCCTCACTCTCTTTTTTAGCAATAAACCCCACAAAACAGAAGAATAACCCCATAAGAGTGAAAAGAACATCAGGGATACAAAATTGAGTTGGTAAAGATTGGTTCTTTTTCCCATAAACAAGGTCTATAACTAGGCTATAACAAGAAACAGAAAAGAAAAGCCCCCACCAAACTCTTAAAACAAGAGGGTATTTGGTTTCACAAGAATTAAGGAACTGGGTGTGCAAGAAAACAGAGATTGACAACCAAGCTAGAAACTTTATTGCAAAATCCAAAAGGGTTATAATTTTTTCCTCTGACCAACCACTTCTATACCAGTAAAAATGAGTTAACAAACATAACACAAAGCTAAAGATGGCAAGACCTATCGAACAAAAAGTGGTTGGATTGTAGTACAAGAACCTAGCATTCCTAGTAGTACTCTGTTTGTGGCCAGCATTATTGTCCCTCCTGATTGTATTCCAACAACACAACCCGAGAATTACAAGGAACAATCCCAGGTGCAAAGAACAACTAATGACACGTAAGAAAATGGGGTTTAGGAGGGATTCATAATCAAGGCTTACATACCTCAAAGAAAATGAGAAAGATTGAAACACAGACATGCCCTTTGCAATTTCCATGATGGTTTTCTGGAGGTTTTCAGAGATTCAAGGACGTCAGGTTTCCTCTATATTGTGGTTTCGTGATGAATTATGGGCTTTAGCTTATGAGTGCTCTTTCATTGTGCGACAGGTTTCTCGTACATATATATATATACACACACTCCTCCATTTGCTTTTCCATTTGATTATTACTCCGTTTTTTTTCCAACTTTGATTTGATTGATTACATATAATAATGAATATAATGTGGGAAATTGAAAAAGGTGGGGGGAAATGGGGAAAAGAGAGAGACAAGTCAAAGCTGTGTTTACGTGGTGGCCAAGATTGGGTTGACGGAGAAAACAAATTAACAAGTGATGAGGACTTGAGGACAAGTGGGAGAAAATACAACTCCTTTTTTGTTTAATTTGCTAAATTTTCTTCAACAAACCTATATACTTTTTATTTATAACTAGTAGAGACAAGGTGGTTTGCTCTGATGGTAAGCACCCTCCACTTTCAACCAAGAGGTTGTGAGTTCGAGTCACCCCAAGAGCAAGGTGGAGAGTTCTTGGAGGGAAGGATGCCGAGGGTCATTTGGAAACAGCCTCTCTACCCAGGGTAGGGGTAAGGTCTGCGTACACACTACCCTCCCCAGACCCCACTAGTGGGATTATACTGTGTTGTTGTTGTTGTTGTTGTTGTTGTTATAACTAGTAGCGTGTATCTTGTCTAAATGATTAATAACCTTTTAAAAGTCATATAAGTTTTAGAAGTACTCGATCATCACCAATATATTAAAAAATCATCAATCAAATATTCGTCTTGAAGAAGCGAAATAAATATAGGCATCAACTTATTGCTACCAACAAATCGTATCACAATTTTATGCACACCCAAAGGAGCGCAAACACCAGATCTAACACTGGCATAGTCTTCAAAGGAGAATCTATCCTAGGAGTATTTCCTAAAACATTATTTGCATATTTTACTCTAAGAAAAATCAGTTTCTTTTGCATGATTTTGTTATTTTTGAAATTGTATACGGTCAAAATCGGGCTTACCCGATTTCGTTGTTTGATCGAGATAAGAGAGTTGCATCGGGGGTAGCCTCGTAATAAATCAAACCTGAGCTCGAAGATGAGACATCGAGCCTAGAGATCGAAGTGTACGTTGAGACCGAGGCCAGCAACAATCGAGACCAAGTATGACCGACTTCGAGGGGAGCATAATAACAAAATGGCGAGATATCCGTAATCGATCGAAGATCACGACAGAAATCCCGGAACAGATCGAATCAAGAGCGGTTATTGGTACCAATCATGAGATTTATTTTCGTAATTAGAATTGTACCATAATTAGGAATCCTCTAGTATACAAAGGGAAGTCCCCACCATTCGTAGGCATCTGACATTCACGAATATCAAGACAATATAATATCTCTTGCTTCGGCTCATCAACTTACCGTTCTTTAAATTGTTCTTACTTCATTATTCTCGAGGGTTCATCAGCTTGAGGGCATTGTCCAAGCATTGGTTTGTTTTACATTCTTTTTAATTCGCATCATTTATCTATAAGTTAATCAACCAGTATTGAGCAAAATCGCTTATCTTTAAAACCACATTACAAGTTTAATGGCAAAATCGCGTATCTTTAAAACCAAACGGTCAAACGAACCGTCCACACGTAGATTGTCCGAGCCCTAATGGTAAAACATGTACGCATGAATGATTTATTGAAAGAAATACTTTTTCCTCACCAGATATTCCATGCCTTAGTAAGATTTTTACTTCACAATTTCGTACTTACGATATATTACGGAAACCGGCTCAAAAGCCAATCGCAACTAAAGCTTGAGCAATTAATCTCGTAGTCGGGGATTGCCGTCCGAAAATCAACTTCGAAATTTTAAAGACTTTAAAAAGGCGATCCTCGATTTTATAGGCCACGACCATCCCACCCGGGGACTGATACTTCGAACAAGCTTGAAGTATAATCGAGAAACAAGCCCATTGGGCAAATATCGAGTTAAAGGCTACGGCCAAACTAACACGGTTCGGAGACGTCTGAATTCCGTAATCAAACATGCCTTCAAACATTCTCATAAAACCGTTTAAAAAAGGGCTACCCTCGGCAAATTTACATAGGGTTTCGATAACATCAACCCTCGAAAACCTTAAGAGGTACCAAATTGAACAAATTTATGCTAAGGCATAACAAAGTTTTCGATAACACTGATGAGTACAAATATGTCTTATGCTAAAGCATAACAAATTTTTATTAAAGCTTTTAAGCCAAAAAAGGGGGAAAAGCTACTCTTTTGAGGCCGTATCGGCCCGATTCAAGAGCCTAATGGACATAACATTGTTGAGCTCGAGGATTCGCCCTTGCTTAACCAAAAAACCTAAGGGTTTTTCTATTCCGAGTTCGAGCAAGTGCTCACTCGATTATAAAGACTATAGCAATCCGATTTCAACAAAAATTTCATAAGACAACGAAGTGAGTCAAATTTCTCATAAGACATAAAGTATATCAGAATTATCATGAGGCGAAAGCAAAGCAGAGTTTTTACGAAACAGAAATTAGAGACAAATCGGAAAGAAAAGGGATATTTCATATATCCAAAAATATTTACAAGGACCACTCAGGGTCTTACACAAAAATTCAAAAAAAAAAAACGAAAAAAAGAGAGAAAATTCTAAGTGCCTAATCCTCCTCGGGAGCTTCATCTTCATCTTCTCTGCTCTCGGACCCACTCGCGCTCCCAGAGTCATCGCCATCAGAGAGTAAAGCTTTGGCTTCGTCCTCCAGTACATTCGTATTCTCGACATCGGCCGTGAGGTCAAAGCCATGAGCATGAATCTCTTCGAGAGTCTCTCTCCGAGACTGGCGCTTAGCATGCTCGGCAACGCAGGATAATCGAACCTGAGCAACATCGAAAATTTCCTTTGCTCTAGCATTAGCGACTTCAGGATCGGCTCGGTAGATGGCCACGACCGCCTCCGCTTCAGATGTGGCCTTTGCAAGCTCAGCGGCCAACCAAACCTCGAGTTCTTTAATTTTCTTAGCTCGGGCTAATCTCTCCTCTTTCACGCTTTGGAGTTGATGCTCAACCGAAGACAGCTCGGCTCCAATCGTATCTCTCTCTGAGGCAAGGTGGTTCATGCTCTACTTCCACCCCAAAGTCTCTGTCTCTTTCACCTTAGCCTCCTTGTGAAGCTGCTCAATCTTTTCGGCCTTCTGTTGAACCTGCATGATCTAAATGTTAATCGCTAATATCAACTTAATATGTCAAGCTCCCTGAAAATTTACGTTACTTGCTCGATGAGATCGGTCTGCTCTTTATGAGCTCTTGCCAATTCGGCTCGGAGGTCCTTGATATCCTCATCTTTTTGTACGTAGAGGAGTTTGAAGGCGTCTCTCTCCTCCGTAAGCCTTTTGAGATCAGCCTCACACCGGTTTAGCTCAGCTCGGGATTTGGAAAATGCTTTTCGGTGGAGCATCACAACCTATGGAGAAAGGAAGAAAATCAGACAAAAGGAAATAAAAGCAAACGCAAACCTAATAACGGGGGTTAACTTTTACCTGGCTCAGGAGTCGCTGAGCCTCGTCAAAAATGATCGTTGTATCCAGGTCGGAAACGTCATCGACCCCCGTGAAGTAACCACAAAATATGTCATCCCCTTCGTGGGCCATTCCCACATCGGGGGTCTCAACGGACTGAGCCTCCCGAAATTGCCCTTCAAAAAATGTGGGGCCGGGCGGCGAATCATCAATATTGATTTCCCCAAGCAAGTCTCTTGGGGCACTCTCTCTTTTTAGAAAGGCCTCGGAACCGGACCCTTCAGGCATGCCCGCCGATTATTCGTCACGACGGGAGACGTCATCATCCTCCGATGACTCGGGGAATTTGCTCGGACTATCTTCTGATAGTTTCTTGACCATCACCGTCTCGGCTGGTTTCGAAATTTCGACGCTTTCCCTCTTTAGAGCCACCAGCACACTGTCTGTATCTTCTACCTCCTTTTCTTCACCTTGTAGTTTTTGGGCAGCGAAGTCATTCTTCGACTTACGAGCCTTGCTCTTCTTAGGCTTTGGAATATCAGAAGGCGAGGCCCTTGTCCTCTTTTTATCCTTAGCCGGTTTCGGGACCTCCCCTTCCCCAGATGAAGATGGCCTCATGACGGCTTTGTCTCCAAGACCTATATGAGAGGAAATCAAGTGAAAATAAAGCATTTCACATGAAGGCATCGAACATAGACATAGAAGCTTACCGTGATTTTTGGCCTCCCGTCGGCCCTCGAACAAATCACGCCACGAGCGTTCAGCGTACGAGGAAGTCGAGGCCAATTTTCGAACCCAGCCTGCAAGGTTCGGGATCGCACCGGGCACCCAATAGACCGCTGCACCATAAGGAAAGATGTAGATGAGTAAAGATAAAGGAAGAAAAAAATCAGCAGAAGTTTTTGGTGGGTTTGTACTTACGCTTCATGTTCCATTCCTCGGGGAATGACATCTTCTCGACCGGTATTATGTCAGAAGTACGGACTCGAACAAACCGGCCCATCCATCCTCGATCTTTATCCACGTCTATGCTCGAGAACAACACCTTTGTGGCTCGGCGCTGAAGTCTCACTAATCCGCCTCGATAGAGACGGGGACTGTATAGTCTAATGAGATGATCGACGGTGAAAGGCATCCCTTCGACCTTGCTCATGAAGAACCGGAGCAAAATAACGATGCTCCAAAAAGAGAGGTGGATTTGGCCTAGGGTTATGTGTTATTGGCGGCAAAAGTCGATTATAACGAGATCGACGGGACCCATCATGAAAGGGTAAGTGTAAACACTTAAAAACGCTTTCACATGAGTGGTGATGTCCTCATCGGGGGTAGGAACCACCACCTCTTTGTTTTCCCAGTGGCAATCTTTTTTCACCTGCTCGAGATCGCCTTTAGTTATCGAGCATATATATCTCGACATGGGCTCACATCGGCGAGGAACCGAAGAGGGTTTTTCAACTTTAAAATTATCACGACCCAAAATCTCACCTGTCGTGATGGTGCCTGTCTCAATACTAGGCAAGTCAAAAATCTCAATAAAATACCATATCTTTTAAATTTGAAAACAAAATAATTAAATTTAGCGGAAGAAGATCTCACAATTTTAAATATAACACTCCCAAAACCCAGTGTCACTGAGTACATGAGCATCTAAATGATTACAAAATTTGACTGAAAAACATCACTGTCTGAAGTATAGAACAGTACAATAACTAAACAGGAAGGGAATCAAGTCTGCGGTCATCAATCAGCAACCTTGATATCTCCAACAGAAATAACTCCGAATTCTAGTAGCCGTCATATCCGGGAGCACCTAGATCTACACACGAGGTGCAGAGTGTAGAATGAGTACAACTAATTTAATAAGTAACAAGACTAAACATCTGGGCTGAAAGAAATGATGAGCTCCGCAGGTACAGTCCAGTAAAAATAATGGTACATAAATATAGGCATGCTTTCAAGTTCAACAGTTAAATTCAATACAGGTGAAATAGATCAATACTGCATAATATGAGGCATATGACTTCTCAGTAGAAAGATATCATGTAAATACTGATCACAAATGTTTCGGTCACTTGGAACTGTTTATGGCCAATCCAGCCCAGGGGTGTTCCAACCCATATATATATGCACATCGACTGACAGTCAGTCACCCAATACCGTATAAGGCCAATCCAGCCCTGGGATAATTTATCCCTATATATAAATGATACTGACAAGATCCATGTCCAGATAACTTATTACAATACAAATAAGCAAGGCAAGTCCATGCCCTGGGAAAATCCATCCCAAATATATATATAAGCAGTAAGTAAGGCAAGTTCATACCGTGGGAAGTCCATCCTGAATATCGATGATCATCTACGCTCACTGGGGTGTGTACAGACTCCGGAGGGGCTCCTTCAGCCCAAGCGTAATACAAAGCCAATATGGCCTACTACAGGCGGGCAGTCCTGATCCGTATAATAACAAGTCTATAAGGCCTGCTGCAGGCGGGTAGCCCCGATCCATAAAATAGTAAAGCCAATAAGTCCTGCTACAGGCGGGCAACCCCGATCCATATAATAATAATGTATAAAGCCATTATGGCCTGCTGCGTTGCGCAGCTTAATCCCATAAATATCCTCACAATGGACAATTATTACTGAGTGTGAAATGTATATTTTTCAACAATTAATTCAACAACGACACGATCCTATGGGTCCTAAAATATCAGCACGTAGCCTAAACACAATTTTTATTACAAGCCTCAGCTCAATTCCTCTAACACGTGCCACATGTTCAGATAATAATATGATTATTTAATTTTACAACTACACAGGATTTATTCAAGACACAATTTCTGTAGTGCACGTCTACATGTTCGTCACTTGTCGTGTGTGTCACCTTCAACAATTCATATCATACCAAATTCGGGGATTCTTACCCTCAGAACTAAGTTTAGAGTGTTACTTACCTCAAACCGTGTAATTCTTTACTCCGGTATACCTTTGCCTCGTGAATTGGCCTCCAAACGCCTCGAATCTAGCCACAAATAATTCATTTCAGTTAATAAAAATGATAGGAATTAATTCTATAAGAAAATACAAATTTTCCATCAACATCCGAAATTTTACCCAAAAATCGCCCATGGGGCCCACATCTCGGAACCCGGCAAAAGTTACAAAATCCAAAATCTCATTCAACCACGAGTCTAACCATACTAATTTTACCAAAATTTGACCCCAACTCGACTCTCAAATCTTCAATTTAAACCAAGAGGGTTTTCAAATTTTTCTAACTTAATTCACCAATTATATGATAAAAACAACCACGGATTCGGGTAATTTAACCAATATTGAGTTAAGAACACTGACCTCGTTATTTTCCTTGAAAAACTCCCGAAAATTGCCTACTCCCGAGCTCCAATCCATAAAAAAGAACTTAAACTCTCTGTCCAGACCTCTCTTTTTCGCGAACGCGACAGGTCCCTCGCGTTCGCGAAGCACAAAATGTGCTGCCCAACATTTGCTCTTCGCGAACGCGAGATACTGCTCGCGAACGCGATGCTTTACAGAGCCCTTCTTCGCAAATGCGAGCTCCCCTTCGCGAACGTGAAGGCAAAAACCCATTCCCATTATTTCACTTCGCGAACGCGAAGAGTAAATCCTGCCTGCTTGAAATTCCTCTTCGCGAACGCGAGGGCCCACTCTCAAACGCGAAAAAGAAAATCCGAAAAATGGAGCAGCAGATATAAGAAATCTCACCAAGGCCACAAATGATCCTTTAACCATCCAAAACTCACCCGAGCCTCTTGGGACCTCAAGCAAATATACCAACGAGTCCTAAAATATCATACGGATTTAGTCGAACACTCAAATCACCTCAAACAATGCTAAAACCATGAATTACACCCCAATTCAAGCCTAATAAACTTTGAAATTTCTAATTTTTACAAATAATTTCGGAACCTATAAAATCACGTCTGATTTATCTCAAATTTTGCGCACAAGTCATAAATGACATAACAGAGGTACTCAGATTTTCAGAATCGAAATTAGACCCCAATATCCAAAAGTCACCCCCCCGGTCAAATTTTTTAAAAATTTAACTTTTGGCATTTCAAGCCTAATTCCACTACGGACCTCCAAATAATATCCCAGACATGCTCCTAAGCCCAAAATTACCATACGGAGCTATTGGAATCATCAAAATTCAAATCCGAGGTCGTTTACACATAGGTCCACTTTTCTAACTTAAATTTTCAATTGTGAGACTAAGTGTCTCATTTCACTATGAATTCCTTCCGGACCCGAACCAGCTAACCTGATAAGTCATAAATCTATTGTAAGACATAAGTTGAGCAGTAAATTGAGAAACAGGGCCGTAATACTCAAAATGACCGACCGAGTCGTTACAAAAATCGGAAGTGAGGTCGCAATACCCGGGAACGCACTCTTCGATGCGTGGCTCCATCAGCGTTTTATCACCGGCCGACCGCGATGAGGAAGCTTTTTCCTTTTGAGGAACGACTTTTGATGTTTTCGCCATTGTTATATGAGGAAAAAGAAAGAAGAAGACGAAAGTTGTTGTTTTAAGAAAAGATTGGCAAACAGGGTTTGAAGAACCGACTGAATTGATAAGCTTCAAGGGAGTAAAAGAGTGTTTGAAGATTAGGGGAAATTTTGAAAGTAAAGTTTGTGAAAGTTATGAAGATGGTCTATTTATAATATCTGTTATGACGGTTTGAAAATACTGATGACCGACCGTCAACTGGCACTAATTAATGATCTTGAGAACTGTGTAGACGTGACGCTTCGATCGCCTCTGTCGCTTACGTCATGAGTGTGACGTCATAATTGGTCAAGGTACTAAATCGAAGGCTCAGTTTGTTTCTTCTCTTTACAATCCAAGAAACGAGGAGACTATTTGTATACGGTCAAAATTGAGCTTACCCGATTTCGCTGTTTGATCGAGACAAGGGAGTTGCATCGGATGTAGCCGCGTAATAAATCAGACCCGAGCTCGAAGGTGAGACATCGAGCCTAGAGATCGAAGTGTACGTTGAGACCGAGGCCAGCAACAATCGAGACCAAGTATGACCGTCTTCGAGGGGAGCATAATAACAAAATATCGAGATATCTGTAACCGGTCGAAGATCACAGCGAAAATCTCGGAACGGATCGAATCAAGAGCGGTTATTGGTACCAATCATGTGATTTATTTCCGTAATTAGAATTGTACCATAATTAGAAATCCTCTAGTATATAAAGGGGAGTCCCCATCATTTGTAGGCATATGACATTCACGAATATCAAGGCAATATAATATCGCTTGCTTCGGTTCATCAACTTACCGTTCTTTAAATTGTTCTTACTTCATTATTCTCGAGGGTTCATCAGCTTGAGGGCATTGTCCAAGCATTAGTTTGTTTTACGTTCTTTTCAATTCACATCATTTATCTCTAAGTTAATCAACTAGTATTGAGCAAAATCATGTATCCTTAAAACCACATTACAAGTTTAATTGTTACTCGATTTTTAGGGTAAAACAGAAATATACTGTTATTTAATTGGTTTTAATTTAAATAAAATAGAATAACCAAAATTCTAAATTATACATATGTAAATTTATAGGAATTTCGTTTATTTTCTCTTTATTTTGCTATTTTAAAATTTAATTACTACGACTTAGCTGGGTTTAATTTTAAAAAAATCAAAATAACCAAAAAAATTGAATTATTAATTGTGATGACACGTTAATGTTTGACTTGGACTCCACAATGACTTGGTATCAAAAACAAATATACATGGACGTCTCCACTGGTAAAGAAATTCGAGATGGAATAGAGTTGGTTACATACTTGTGTAACTGCTAATTTTTTGAAAAAGTATTAATTGTGATCACAAGTTAGTGTTTGTTCTAGCTGAAGTAAAATAGAATTGTTATATTGACGTATTAATTGTCATAAATTGTGATGACAATTTAATATTTAATTCTAGTTTGGACTTGACAAAAAATAAATATATACGGATTTATTCAAGTCTCTAAATTTGGAATGAAATAAGGAAACTAATAAAAACATTTAAATTTAGTCGCAACTACAATTTTATAATACCTGTTGAGGGTAAAAAATGCGAACAAACATTTCACTAAGGATTTTCGTACTTATAATATATTACTAGCTTCTATGAACGTGTGTTGCACAAGAAATGTGTACTGACAACAGTAAACTTCCATTGTATATGTACACAATATGAAATCAATTCCTTAAATAAATAAACAAAATATTTTATTAGATAAACCAAGTCATAAATAGTGTTTTGACATAATATAGAGAACAAATTAAAAATAAATATTCTGGAGCAAAGTTATGTGATTGAAGTTGTAAAATAACTTAACAAATGCACTATTATTACTATTTTATGTGAAGTTATGATTTACTTTAGTTAAGCCTTTAGGTATATGATATCTAATGTATATCTCAAGATAAAAAAATATTGATAACGGAGAAAACTAAGCTTAAAAGTCATTTAGTTATCATTGTCTTTTATGATACTTTTTTTAGTTTGACGTTATTATGTTTCAATTATTACACATTTTTATATCTAAAAATTTTAAATTCTTAGCCACATATTGAAAACACATTTCTTTGATTATACAGAAGAAATCATATTATACAAAAGTTATCGCTAGGAAATTATTCAACACATATTCTTATCATTCCATTCAAGTCAATCGTCATAGAGAACCTTGAGATGTAACTTAGTATATTTATTTTTGAAAGTGAATGATTTATTAGGAGTAGTCACCAATTGAGATTTAGCTTTTTTGAGTTGCAAATTGGCTTATATACGCCATACCTACCAAACTAAACGTCATATCCTTGCTATTGACTTGTAAATGTTTCTTTTTAACTATTTATCTTAGATATATAGAGTGAAAACTCATTGATAATCTATTCGAAGTAATAAAATTTATTCTGCCAGGCAGACACTCATATTGAAACCTATTCATGCTTACCATGCAACTCTAAAGTTTGTATGTGCGGGTGTTGATATTTTTGCCAATCAATATTTTGTGTCTTAACATTTGTATTTTTATAATATTATATATATATATATATATATTATATTAAATTTTAATTTAAATGATAAACAACACATAAAAAATATAATTCCTTGCTATAGAGCAATCTGATAGCTTTCTGATTTTTATATTGTTTGAAAAATCGGAAGCAATTGAACTTCAAAGCTTATTCAAATGACCAGTGTTATTTTCCAAAAGGAAGTAATGGCATTGGAAGTTTACGTTATATTATGGATTACGAAATTCTCCTTCTTTTCTTTTTCCAATGATAGGTGGCTTTAAGAAATTCTACAATTAGTTGATAACAAACTCTTAACTTGATTCACGTTGTTTTATGATTTTAAAATTTCTAGTATTAGTTAGTTTTCAAACTCCTATATTTGAGGCACTAAATGTTACAATTTTATCCCATATTCTATTATTTTGTTTGAATAAATTAATTTAATTTTGAAGGGTATAAAAGTAAGTCAATATTTTAGGAATATTTTTCTCGTTCAACATTTAGTATTCAAACATTCTTACTTTTATAATAATATAGATGGATATAAATTATTTAGTATTCGAAAGTTAGTAGCTCAAAATTTAAATTCGCATTGTGTATTTTTATTAAATCTCGAACACGAAAATTTTAGCAAGGTAAAAAGATCATATCACGGCATCTCTTAATTGTATATAATCTTTTTCCTTTTTGCCGGTATTAATCTTTTGTTACTCTCAAGTCTCAAGTAGGGGTGCTTACCGTGCGGATCAAACGGATAATTACACTTAATGGTTTGACTTTACAGTTATCGGATTATAAATGTAGTAATTTGCTAGCCATCCAATAAGACAACGAGCAGATTGATATCAGATTAATAATTATCGGGTGGGTATCGACTAAATCAAATAAATTTTTTGAGCAATCATTCAATCAATACCAAGACTGCACATACTATCATTACACATATTAACCAAATTTGTAAAACCAGAAAAGCACATGCGTTCATTAATCAGTCAAACTTTCAAAAGGACATTCGTTCATAATCAATCAAAAGGCAAAAGCTGTGGCCTTCGCCCTCAAAGTATAAATATAAAAATTCTTAACGGATTAACGGTTTACCCGATAAGAAAATTGAGTAATCCGCTCTAAACCATTAAGTCGTTAATTATAAAATCTCAATCTGTTCCTCATCCATTACCCCGAGATTAATACCAATAAGTCATCGGTTCGATTCAGCTCAATTACCAATTTCAGTTCGATTTTGAACAGCCCTACTCTTAAGTCTTAATAATCATCACAAGATTGAATCAATATCATATAACAAAATATCCGTGTTTAGCAACAAGATGAATATCATTCGATTCTACCCTTTTCAGCTATTAGAAATTGTTTAAACAATAAATACTATGAGCTCTTTTGAAGATTGCTAAGATTTTAGTTTTATCTTTTTAAACCTATGAAGTTCACTCCTTTCGAGAATAAAGAATTTAGAAGCACCGTTTGGAAGAGCTTTTCTTTTCAAAATGATTGGTATAATAATTTTTTTATTATCTAATTCTAACTTCAGCTCTTAATTTAGTGGACGTTTGGAAATAAGAATTGTAAAATTCCGGAAAAAAGTAAAAAAAATTTAAGTGAAAATGGTATTTGAAAAGTAGAGTTGTGTTTGGACATGAATATAATTTTGGGTTGTTTTTGAAGTTATGTGAGTGATCTGAGTGAAAATTTTTGAAAAATAACTTTTTGGAGTTTTTCAAATTTTCGAAAATTTATCTTTAAGTAAAAATTTAAAAATTTATGGCCAAACAATAATTTCAGAAAAAAATTAAAAAAAAATTTATGTTCAAACGGGCTCTTAGTATAATATTCTTCATATTTTACTGTTTGTGCTGTAGTTGCGAAAAGATAAAGGGAATTAATCTAATTTGAGAAGGTACATTAAATAAGATTTTTCTTTTCAAAATACAGTATGAAGTTCATTTAAACAAGGAAAGCTCCTTTAATTTGCTCATAAAACTTGACTATTCTTTTAAACTTTTTTCTTTAAATAGAAAAATGAATTCTTTATAAAAGCTCTTTTTAAATTTTAGAGCCAACGTCCATGGTCCACCTAAATCGGAGTGCTTTATTGGCAAATGGCAATGATGTCATCGAGGGCCTCGCACATAATCCAAATTCCAAATTTGAACGAGTGAAGCAGAGAGTCTCAGAAAAAGAGAGAGAGAAGTACAGGGGATACATGACTTTAAACAATTCAATGAATACATGATATGTATATCTTTACCTAAACAATTATTATTTTATTATAATTAATTAATATATATTTTTACTTTAATCTATAAATTAATTATAATTTATTAATATAGTTTAATTCCCTATTTTTAGCATACTCGGTCACCCAAAAAGAGAAAGGGAAAGAAAGAAGAGGCAGAGGATTTCGCAGGAATCACGGACTGCACTTGGAGATACTCTGTGCAATCACTGCAATTTGCAGCAGATGCTCACCCTCGTATCAAATTTCCTTTTTTATATTACAAAAATTCAGATAATGTCATGCTCCTTTTCACCTTTTTGCTTTTCCAGTTTACCCCTCATCCTTTTAGGGTTGGAAAACTATACCCCATTTACTTTTTAAATGGAACGACAATCCCATTGTACTCAAAAGATAAAAGTAAATTTCACAGGGCTCCCCTTAGAGTTCTTCTTGTTTCTGTACAAGGGCGTTCGTCTTTGTTCCCAGATATGGGCAGAGCTAGGGTGGCGGGATGGTGTCATTTGAATTTACTTCGTTAAAAAATAACACTATATGTATAAATTCAAAAATATTTTTTATGTATATATATTTGAGGTTGAATTCTTTTAACTTTCTATTGTTTACTTTTTTATATTTTGAATCCTTTTGGTATAAATTTTGACTCCGCTACTGATTCAAGAAGGAACAAAATGACATTCTTCACCGCAAATCCCATAATACTTCAAGCTTCAAGCAAATACCATGTCGCCAAAAGAATGTGTCTGCCCCTACATGACTTTAGACTATTCTATAAGGCACCACCTTACAAATAATGAACATACTGAAATATTTTTCAATCCCTTCCATTAAATTAGTATAAGTACCAAAGAACTTATGCAATAAAATTTTACAGGAATATAGGGCCAAAAATATTCCCTCCAAAAAGAGGGGTTATTCTAACTCTTTATTTTTATTGATGACAACTGTTTTTAACCCATTGACTTTTATGTACAAGGAGGTTATTATTTCCATTCAAAAGATGAAGGGGATACAGTTTTTCAACTCTTAAAAATTATTAAGGGGATAAAATGAATTTACTTTTATATCCTTAAGGATTAATCTATATTTATTGGCCATACAAGTCAATTATTTAACAAGGACCAGCAATACAACTTAGTGCAGCGACATGTTACCTCTAGCTTTTCTGCTCTCCTTTCTTTTTATCCTTGAGGCTTGAGCTAGTGGAAAGATGCGGTCCCTAACCTCAATAATTTAAAAGTTTATAAGAATAAGACAGCATTAACTAGTATGCTCTAGCTTGTATTACTAACTTTTCCCAAAATATTACCAACAACAACCCAGTATAATCTCACTAGTGAGGTTTAGGATGATAGTGTGTACGCAGACCTTACACCTACCCTGGGGTAGAGAGGCTGTTTCCGATAGACCCTCGGCTCCTCCCTCCAAGAACTCTCCACCTTGCTTTTGGGGTGACTCGAACTCACAACCTCTTGCTTGGAAATGGAGGATGCTTACCACTAGAGCAACCCATTATTAACACTTTCGTGAAATGGTCTAAATTATAAATTATTTATTTTTTGGACAATCAATAACTTATAGGTCTGCTTGTTTTTATTAAGATCAATTAAGATGACTGCATCTGAATGCAAATATAATAATTTAGACGTTGTTTCCTAATTCGAACATATAGAAATTAAAATTGTTTATTTGCTCAATATGTAAATGTGCACAATGTATTTTGTTTAAAAACTAATGAATAAAAAATATAGAATTTTAAAGTAGCTTAATATTAATATTAATAAAGTATTAGAGATTTAAATTTATATAGTGATGTAAAAACTAGTATCTGTTTGATGAAGAACATTTTAAAACTTAGCGCGGGTAAAAGTTGACGACAATGACGATTGTCAACGTGGTTGCAGTGATGGTTGTGCATTGTTTATTCGTGGTGATTGCTTCTGCGTGATTATCATATTAAACAGTAAAAAGAGTTGTTGGTGAATAATGACAGTTGATTGATTGGCCTAGCTAGGGGTGACCGGTTGGTCGCGGTAGTTCGAAGTTTTGTATAGGGTGAAATATGAAATGACACGTAGACGTTTAAAGAGAGGACACGTGGAACTCAAGACATGAATGATCGAAGACTAAACGCAGTCATCTCGCTTATAACCGGAAAGGATAACGTTCAGAAGGGTGTGTTAAATATTCCGCGTCCGGTAGCATTTAATAGGGATTCTGCAGCATTAAGAGCAACGGTCTGTTACAGAGAATTTGACATTTATGTTCACCGTTACGTCTTCTTTAATGACCCTCATAATTGACATTAAAGGAGTACATGATCCTATAACTTACTTTCTTAGACATAACTATAAATAGTGAGTTCATTTATCATTGTAAAAGACACTGAACTTTCTCGCTAAACTTACACTCTATTCTGTACAAAGCTTTATACAATTTTACTTTCTTGCTTTTATCTCATCATCGCTGTGCCAGGAAACACTGTTTCAGGAATTGTCATCTCTGCTGTTTTCATCTAAATTTCAAGGTTATGTATTATACATTTTTTCGATTATTGTATTATTTCAGGATCAAATTAATTCATTTGTCTAGAAACCACGTATAAATTCAACTATATCATTTTACGGGTAAACAGATTTGTGGTGATAGTTGTGCGGTTTAAATTGATGGTGAATGTGTTCGATAATAATCAATTATAGAGGTACTTGTATGGTCGTAACAAAAGAATTTTGGTAAAAAAAATACATTCACATAAATCTTTAAGCAAATAAACGTATTCATAATTGTAATATTTCTTTTTTGGCAGAGGTTGTAGCGAATGCGGGTTTCCCCTCTTACCAAAAAAAAAAATATAAAAAAAAAAATTGTAAGATTGTGTACAAGATTATATGAATAATTTAAATCTATTAAGAACAAATAAGTGATTGGAAATAAAAATAAATCAAATACAGTCAATAAACTAATATGTAAATAATTCGTATTTAAAACCTCTATTAAACGAAAACAAACAAAATCATGCATAGTTTCGTTTCAAAATATCAATAAAAATTAAGATGCAGGTGTAATAAAATCCCATATGCATGAATAAGGGGGGAATCTGCCAAATTAAATGGGCATGCTGATGCATGCTGATTAGGAGTATGTTTGGATGGGCTTGACTAGCTTTTAAGCAGTTTTTAACTTGTGGAAGTGTTTGACAATCAAAAAAAGGACTTAAAAAAAATTAAAATCTGCTTAAAAAAACTAAAACCAATAAGTTAGAAAACCCAACTTTTTCTAAATTGGCTTAAAAGCCATATTGCTTTGACCAAGAATATTACATTCTTATCCCTTATAATTTTTTTTAATTCCGAAATTACCCCTCATTAAAAATATTGTTCTTTTAGCTTCTTCTTTTTTTGTTCCATAACATTTAATTTTTTTTGTCGTTGAATCCTTACTTTTTTTAATTGGTGTAACTATATTCTAATATCAAATCATTCATCATCTTTTTTTATAATGTTAACAACTTTAAGGATATTTCAGTCATTTTAATAAGAAAAAGTGCTTACCAGCACTTGTTTACCAAAGACTTAATTAGCTTGTTTTCAGTTTCAGTACTTTTATCCAAATACATAACTACTTATTTATAAAATAAGTCCCGACACTTATAAAATACTTTTAAGCACTTAACTTAAAATTCTTTTTTTTTAGACAATCCAAACGGGTTCTAGCTCTTTTGCGGAAAGCGGGCGCCACTTTAGTTTTGCCCACAACCGTTGAAACTTTAAGACTACTTTTGGATTTAATGCTGCGTGATAATATTTCATTCTCGTAATTACAGTATGTCCACTTTCTGTCACACACCAGTTCTTGATAACCAAGCACAGTTAGAGCTTCAGTCTCGGTAATACTACAACAAACTTTTTAAACTTCAAATACATTTTTGTCAACTCTATTCAAATGCTGCTCAAAGACATATTAGGTATTAAAATTTATGTGTTTTGAACTTGTTAGTAAATTCATAATTAGTCTCAATTAGTTACTCAATTTTGTAATTAAATATTTATATATATATATATATATATATACATATAATAAATTTTCTAATATAAATAAAAAATTTGAGCAACAACATTAAATTCATCTGAACCCGTATTTGAATACTCTCGTACCACAAGACAAAATCGTGTACTATTTGATAAGGATAGACACTCCAATCCTATCCAGGAATCATACTTTAAGTTGTATCTTATGAGATTCCTTCCTATCTTCACAAGAGACTTATGTACATAGAACTCTATCTCCTCTCTCCCTTCTCCTTTTGTATAGTCGTACTTGTATATAAACTTCTCTATTGCAATCAATATACACAAACCTTTTACAATTCTTATCAATTCTTATATTCACTCGGAAACAGTTTATCATGCGAAATTCAAGAAAATGAAATATACTGACAACTTAACAATAGTAAAAATTAAAGTAA
>AWOL01S0064383.1:11410-28644 GCA_000715115.1 Nicotiana otophora
TCTTCTAAGTTTCTAAATCCTAAAGGAGATGATATCTAGACCTGGCTTGCCCGGGCAGACAACCCGAGCCGAGGAGCGTCAAGCGTCACCAGTAGTAGAACAACACTGACAAGCTAACAGCTCTCCCGCCTAAGCATGTGTGACTAAATCCTTCACCAGAAGCTGGTAGGCTAACTGGCTTTATCTCAAAACAGAAATTTTGTGATGCTGGTAGCAAACACAACATAACTAACTATAAGAAGACTCAAAGGGGTGCGAGAGATAATACAATTTATATGTACAGTTCAACAATATCAAAACTGTAAAAAGTGGACAAGTAACACATTAAGCCCAAATAAATCACAACATATACAAAAACTAATAAAGCCAAATAAAGTCAATATACAAGCTCGAATTCTTGAGAGTTCCCCAGCAGAGTCGCCAGAGCTGTCACACCCCTTTTTACCCCACAAAAGATAACGTGGTGATGTTATGGATTGTGGGTTAAAGAATTTTTCCAATTGAAGTGACAAATCTGAATAAAGATTATTTTATTTACAGAGTCGCCACTTGGAATTGATTTTTTTTTGGGTGTTCCAAGTCACCTTTTATTTGAATCCCTTGTCAAAGGAAGGTTTGACTCTTTTATTATTGGTCTGCGAAAACGAAATCCGGATAAAGAATTCTGTTGACCGAGGAGAAGGTGTAAGGCATTACTCGAGTCCCGTGGTTCTAGCACGGTCGCTTTATTGACAATATTTGGCTTATATTATTTTGGATAAATTGTATTTTATTGATTTTCATGTTTTACCTATGCCCGCTTTTATTTATTAAAATATGGAATTATTTTGGATAAACTGTGTTTATTTTTTTTAATTATTATTTGAAGTTATGGTCAACTCGCATGAAACGCGCACTCGAATTGAGGATTATGTATCATGACTATGCCACGGAAATCGTACCCATAGTCACGATGTTTTATTATTAACGTGCCTAGAAGTAAACTACGAGTGTTTATAAGAATTATTTTCTAAACTAGCGATTATTGTAAGGACAATAGTTTATGGATGTGGAGTTATCGAAATAATATTTTACATCTATTACTAAGTCGTTTGATCTAACAAAATTGACATTCTCTTCATTTTATTTTCACATGACTCAAGTCTTATACCATACAGTTTTTACATATATCTATGCCCTATTTAAACTCTAAATAACCAAGTTCTTAACATCCCATGGCCCAAATATCTTAGCTAATAATCCATTTTGTAATCTAGCCCATTAGACCCAGGTCCAAACTATCAATAAAGCTCTTAAGTAAAAAAGAAACAACTGAAGCAAGTTCAATGCTAACACATTAGGCAAAGAAATGAAGAATAACAAAGTATCCAGCAGTCAATGCACTCAAGCAAAATCAAGATGCATTCATAGTTTATCTAAAAACAAAAAACAATGAACGAAACATAAATTTTTATATTTCCAACACAAAACAAAAATAGAAAGTAGACCTCCAATATTTATTCGCTAAACGAGATCTACAACAGTTGAAAATGAGCACAACAACAATGCTTTCATTGTACCTTAATAGCAAAGCACGAGCGACGGAAGCCGAAGGAACCTCAGTTGCGACATGTACGTCTTCGTGTCGTTCTTTAGGAACCCGTGGTGTCGTTTTGGGAACAGTAATGAGGGTCATTTTTGGCTGGGTTTGGGACTGGATTCAAGATATTTTTGCAGCTATTTGTTAGAGGAAACGGAGCTGGTTAGAGATGGTATAATTACGACGGAGACAAGGCTATTTCTGGGGTGTTTCGAGACTATTTTCGGAGCTATTTAGTGGAGGTTTTCAGCTCGTTTTTGGGGCTATTTTTGATGCTTTTTGGACTATTTTAGGGGGTGATTTTAGGCTATTTTCAGAATGATTTTGGGACTGTTTAGTGACTGAGTTTTGATGTGTTTTTCAGCTAAGTTTTGGGGACATTTCAGCTGTGTTTTTTAGCTTCGTTTCCCCGAGTAAAAGGGTACATTTTCTGGACTAAAAAGAGGGACTGGTTTGGGGTGGTTGAGGGCCGCGTTTTCGAATGGAAAAAAATGGAGGAAAACTCCACTGCTTTTTCTCAAAGAAGGAGGAGAAAAACTCACTTTTTCCTGATCCCCTCTGTTTTCTCTCCCCTCTTTTTGACTTTTCTTCTCCCTTTTTGATTTTTCTCCTCCCCTTTTTGACTTTCCTCCTCCCTTTTTTATTTTTCTCCTCCCCTTTTTGACTTTTTATTGTATGTGTTTATATTAGTTAGAGAGAGTGGTAGTGTGAATTGTTAAAGAGTAGGAGTGGAGGAAGTGAGAAGTTAGGAATTGGTGAGATGAGTGAAAAATAATTCACGCATAGTCAAAAATTAGGTGCTCACACGGGTAATTGGTTAATTACCGGGTAACGGAATATTACCTAATTAATTAATTGGTTATGGGATAAGATTAAAATTACCCCACCCCCACGTGGCAGCAAGCCACTTCATAAAGAGATGACTCTTAGTCATTCTTGATAGGTGGCAAAATGATGTGTTACCAAAACACTTCAACAACGTGAAGTGTTACCAAAACACTTCAATTCCAAAGATCTTTCAAAACAAAACCATAATTACAATCAGATCCTAAAACTCATTCCTAATAATTTCAATACTAAGACCTTACAACCAGAAGTAAACGTTAGCAATTCTCCTTGCAACAAATTTCAGCTAGAATTTTTAGAGTCTTAGCAACGGAGAAATTTTGCGGTTCTAAAGAAGTACGGTGCAACCTTTTCCAAGAATATCATACGGATTTTTCCCTACTCCAGATATATTAAGGTGGTCCCTTCTTTCCTTTTGGCATGATCTCTACGAAACGAGCAAATGCACAATTTTACATAAATGACTCCATTCATAGAAATATTAGGGGTGTCTATATTATTGATTCTCCATGTGAATTATTATTATATCTTCTGTTCACCGGTCTCAGAAAAATACGTATTTGATAAAATTTATCTGACATGCATATTATTTTTATGTCATTCCAAGAAAATCTTATTAACGTATTTCTTAAGGCATATTATTTTTATGACATTCCTAGAAAATATTATTAACGTATTTCTTATGCATTTCATGCATTTATACATATACATTGACCCATGACCAGATGACATTATATACGCGTATATATGTATATATATGTATATGGGATATGAAAAAAGGTTACGGCGTTATATACGCACCACCACCTTAACAACTGGTATACATTGATGATTTGCCCACAGTGGCTGAAATGATATAATGGGATGCCCTCAGAGGCTTGATGATGCTATGAACGCATATACCTACGCATGGTATGACATCTAAATTGACTATACTAAGCAATGAAAGATCAACTCTGGTCTTTAGTCCCCCAATAATTTCTACACACCACCGATACACACGGTCCAGAATTACAGTATTGCCCACCGGCGTAGATACATGAACATGTGAAACTAAGGACTCACGGGGCATATCCAAATAATGAATAATATATGATGAAATATACGAATATGTGGAATCAGGGTCAAATAATATAGATGCCTCCATGTGGTACACTGAGACAATACCTGTGATCACTACATCTGAAGCAACAATATCAGGCCTGGTAGAAAAAACATAGAATCGGCCCTGACCGTCACCGGATTGGCCTCCCCCTCTTGGGAGACCTTTAGCTTACTAAGCCCCACCCCGAGCTGGCTGGGCAGGTGGTGGAGCAACTGGTGCAGAAGTAGTAGCCTGACTCCTCTGCTAAACTGGACCTCGCGTATGGCGGGGACAATATTTCCTCACATGACCCAGCTCTCCACACTCATAGCACTCCATCTCGAAGAATGGTGGCGAGTTCTGAGACGGACCTCGGGAACCAGAATAACTACCAGAAGGACCTGGTACATATGATCCCTAAACTGATGGTGCACTGGGCCTACTCGGGGCTTGAAGTGCACTGAGAGATGACTGACTTTGATGAGAACTATATGAACCATGGCTGGATGATGCACCACAGTGAACTGGATGATCCCTGTTGTGGTAGAACTGCCATCAAGAAGGTACCCCACCAAAACCGCCCAAACCTCGAGGCCTCTTAGCCTCCCTATCACCATGCTCCTGGCTACGAACCACCTCTATCTGTCGAGCAATGTCAACCACCTCATCAAAAGTAGCACCAGATACCCTCTCCCTAGTCATAAGCAACTGCAACTAATACGTGAGTCCATCAATGAACCTCCTAATCCTCTCCCTATCAGTGGGAACCAACCAAACTGCGTCACGATCCAACTTAGGAAATCTCATATCGTACTACGTCACGGACATGCCATCCTGACGTAACTGCTCAAACTGTCTACGCAGCTCTTCTCTATGAGACTGCGACACAATCTTCTCCAAAAACAGAATGGAGAACTTCTGTTATGTAAGTGGTACTGCACCAACCAGTCTGTGCCTCTCATAAGCCTCCCACCATCTGAAGGCAGCTCCAAAAAATTGAAAAGTAGTGAACGAGACCCCACTGGTCTCCAGAATACATGTTGTCCGAAGCATCCATTGGCACTTATCCAAAAAACCCTGAGCATCCTCTGACTATGCACCGCTATATGATGGAGGTCGAAGCCTACCAAATCTCTCAAGTCTCCTCTGTTCATCATCTTCCATAATAGGAACTACCGGGGCCTGAGCAGCTACAACCGGCTGGGCTGGTAGTGCCCCCGGTATCTGAACTCCTTGTACTACCTAATCTGGAGTACGGGCAACATGGGTATGAGTACCTCCCCTGGCCTGAGAAGTGATTGGTGCGTCCCGAGCCGAAACCACTTGAGCAAGGCCAGTGCAAAGTGTTAATATTTGGGCCAAAGTCTCCTAAAGGCCAGGAATCTCAATGGGCACAGCTGGTGCCCGAGTTGGTCCTGTCAGCTAAGCTATATCTGGAATCTGCTCCTGAGCTAGAGCAACTGGTGGTGCTACAGGTGCTGCTCCAACTATTGTACGAGCGACACCTCGACCTCTACCATAGCCCCGGCCTCTCGCGGCCCTAAATGGTGGCATTGATGGCTGACCGTCCGATCCGGTAGTACATGTTCTCACCATCTGTGAGAGAATAGAATAGAAAAATTTTAGTTTTCCGGAATCAACAAGTTCGTACGATAGAATACAAGAAAAATGAAAATTTTCCTAAGGGTTCGACAACCTCTCGAAGATAAGTACAGACGTCTCTGTACCGATCCGCAAGACTCTACTCAACTTGATCATGACTCGTGAGACCTATGCAACCTAGGATCTGATACCAACTTGTCACGATCCAAAATTTTACCAGTCGTGATGGCGCCTATCTCAATACTAGGCAAGCCCGCAATCTTAATAAACCACCACATCTATTAAATTTGAAAACCGAATAATTAAATTCAGCGGAAAAAATCTCACAAATACAAATATAACACTCCCAAAACCCGGTGTCACAGAGTACATGAATATCTAATATGAATACAATGTCTGACTGATAAAAATAACCATTGTCCGAAAGTATAGAACAATACAATAACTGAAGGAATGAGAGACAAGGTCAGCGGACGCCCCACAACTACCTTGATAGTCTCCAACTGGTATCACGCTGAGGTCTAACAGCTACCGTGTTCGGAAGCACTTGGATTTGCACACAAGGTGCAAAGTTTAGTATGAGTACAACCAACTCAATAAGTAACATGACTAACCTCTGGGCTGAAAGTAGTGACAAGCCCCGCAGGTACAGTCTAGTATAAATAATGGTACAAAAATATAGGCATACTTTCAAGTTCAACAGTAAAACTCAGTACAAGTGAAATAGATCAATACTGCATAATATGAGGAATATGACATCTCAGTAGAAATACTTCATGTAAATACTGGTCACAAGTTATTCGGTCACTCGGTATAGTTTATGGCCAATCCAGCCTAGGGGTGTTCCACCCCATATATAAATACACATCGACTGACAGTCAATCACTCAATATGATATAAGGCTAATCCAGTACTGGGGTAATTTATCCCCAAATGTAAATGATACGGACAAGATCCATGTCCAGGTAAATTCATTACAATATAAATAAGTAAGGCAAGTCCATGCCCTGAGAAATCCATCCCGAATATGTATAATCATCTACGCTCACTGGGGGTGTGTACCGACTTTGGAGGGGCTCCTTTAGCCCAAATGTGATATAAAGCCTTTATGGCCTACTGCAGGCGGACAGTCCCGATCCGTATAATAATAAAGCCTATAAGGCTTGCTGCAGGCGGGCAACCACAATCCATAAAATAGTAAAGCCAATAAGGCCTGCTGCAGGCGGGCAACCCCAATCCAGAACAATAATAATGTAGCCATTCTTGCCTGCTGCAGGCGGGCAACCCTGATCCATTTTATAATAACATATATAAAGCCAATATGGCCTGTTGCGGCGGGCAGCTCGATCCCATAAATATCCTCACAATGGACTAATATGACTGAGTGTGAAATGTACATTTTAAAAACAATTCATTCAACAGCAACACGACCCCATGGGTTCCAAAATATCGGCACGTAGCCTAAACATGATCTTTAATAAGAGCCTCATCTCAATTTCTCCAATACGTGTGGAAATGTTCAGATAATAACATGATTCTTTAATTTTTCAACTCCACAGAATTTATTCAAGTCACAATTTTAATGGNTACGTGCGGAAATGTTCAGATAATAACATGATTCTTTAATTTTTCAACTCCACAAAATTTATTCAAGTCACAGTTTCAATGGTGCATGTCCACACACTCGTCAACTATCGTGTGCGTCACTTCCAAACAATTTATATAACACCAATTCGGGGATTCATACCTTCAGAACCAAGTTTAGAAGTGTTACTTATCTCAATCCGAGTAAAACTCTACTCCAAAATGCCTTTGCCTCTCAAATCGGTCTCCAGACGTCCCGAATCTATCCACAAGCAGTACAATACAATCAATATAGGATAAAGGAATCAATTCCACAAGAAAATATGAAGTTATAGCCAAAAATCTGAAATCGGCTCAAACCCGGCCCCCGAGCCCACATCTCAAAATCCAGCAAAAGTCACAAAACCCGGAAGCCCATTTACTCACGAGTCTAACCATACCAAATTTACTCAAATCCGATAACAAAATCCCATTCAAAACCTCAAAATTCTAGCCCAAGAACTTTTCCTCATTTTCCCCAAATTTCCATATCAAAACACTAATTAAATGCTGAAAACATTGATATATTCGTGTATATTGACTAAATCAGAGTTAGAATCACTTACCCCCGATGTTTTCCCTTGAAAATATCTCAAATATCGCCTCTCCCCAAGCTCTAATTTATCAAAAATGGAAAAATGGGACGAAACCCCCGTTTTGTAACTTAAAGTTTCTGCCCATGCCTGGCCTCAATTTTCATGACCTCGATTTTCTTGGCATCAATTTCCATGACCTCGATATTTCATGACCTCAATTTTCATGACCTCGATTTTCATGACCTCGATTTTTCATGACCTCGATTTTTCCAGCAGCAAAAATTTCCAGCAGCTGTTTAAGTCCAAATTTGTATTCGTTAACCATCCGAAACTCACCCGAAACCTCCCGAACACAATCCATATATGAATTTCAATCATAAAACACGCCACAGACCTGGAAAACACTGAAAAGAGGTCATCTTGACCCGATATTGACCACAGTCAAACTCCTAAATTTCTTAAGTTTACTAGTCTCTCAACCAATGATCCAAAAAAAAACTACCCAAGCCCCTTGGGACCCGTCAAATCATACCAACAAGTCCTAAAACATCATACGAACTTAGTTGAAACTTCAAATTACGTCAAACAATGCTAGAACCATGAATCATACATCAATTCAAGCCTAATGAACTTTGAAATTTCAAGTTTCCACAAACGACGCCGGAACCTATCAAATCCAGTCCGATTAAACTCAAATTTTGCACACAAGTCATAAATGACATAACAGACATATTAAAATTTCCATAATAGAATTTCGACCCTGATATTAAAAAGTCAACTCCCCGGTCAAACTTCCCATAAATTCAACTTTCGTCATTTCAAGCCAAATTTCACTACGGACTTTCAAAAACAACTTCGGACACGGTTCTAAGTCCAAAATCACCATACGGAGCTATTGGAATTACCAGAATTCAAATCCGAGGTCGTTTATACATAAGTCAATACTTGGTCAACGTTTTCCACTTAAGTTTTCAATTATGAGACTAAGTGTCTCATTTCACTCCAAAATCCTTACGGACCCGAACCAACTAACCCGGTAAGTTATAAAACAACTGTAAAGAATTACTTGAGTAGTAAATGGGAGAACAGGGTTATAATACTCAAAACGACCGGCCGGGTCTTTACACAAAGTAACCAATCTTAGTGACCAAGTAACTAGACTAGTTTATGACTCACTAACTTGCTCCTAAGTAATTTCATAATACATGGACATTCACTCTTAATATTATTTATAACACTCCCCTTAATAGATAATGTGACTAAGAAAAAAGAGTACACATGTTTAATAATACGCCTTTTGGTTGCCTCGTTAAAAATCTTGCAAGAAAAAATTAGTGGGATAAAACCTTGTAAAGAAAAAAGAGTACAACGCGTATTAACTCCCCCTGATGAGAGCATCAATTCACTTTGTTGAGCATTCGCATCTCAAACTTGTACACTAGCTTCTTGAAGGTTGACCTGGTAGAGATTTGGTGAAGATCATGTGTGAAAAATAACTTTGGTGAAATGTGTGTTGTCCTATCTCATTTTATGAATCCTTCCTTCAATTGGGCTATGCATGCTACATTGTGTTCATACAAAATAATGGGTATTTTGTCACACTTTAAACCGTATTTTTCTCGAATAATATGTATTATAGACCTCAACCACACACATTCTCGACTTACTTCGTGAATAACAATTATCTCAGCAAGATTAGATCAAGTAGCCACGATTGATTTCTTAGTCAATCGCCAAGATATAGTAGTGCCTCCACATGTAAACACATAGGCTGTTTGAGATCGAGGCATGTGTGGATCAAATAAATATCCAGCATCAACACAACCAACAAGACCAGGACTGCAATCACTGTAATAAAATAAGCCCATATCGGTCGTTCCTTTTAGATACCACAATATGTGTATGATTCTATTCCAATGTCTCTTTATAGCAACAAAGCTATATATTGCTAAGACATTAACTGAAAAAGTTATGTCAAGCCTTGTAGTATTAGCAAGATACATTAATGCACCAATTGCACTAAGATATGGTACTTCAGAACCAAGAAGCTCTTCATTCTTTTATTGAGATAGAAAAAAATCCTTATTCACATCAAGTGATCGAACGACCATCGGAGTACTTAATGGATGTGCTCCAGCCATGTAAAATCATTTCAATACCTTTTCTATATAGGCAGATTGATGAACCAAAATCCTATTTGCCAAATGTTAATTTGCAATCCGTTTCCGAGATTTTTTTTTTTGGAGTTCTGTAGGAGTTCCAATAAGGTTTATCTCATCAACATATATGACAGGTACAACAAACTTCGATGTTATTTTCTTTATAAAAATACATGGACAAATGATAAAAATTATATAACCTTCCTTTAATAAATATTTACTAAGGCGGTTATACCACATTCGTCTGATTACTTTAGACCATACAAAAATCTTTGCAAATTTAATTGAAAATATTTTTCGGGACTTTGAATTATGTGCGTCAGGCATTTTAAATCCTTCGAGAATTTTCATGTATATTGTATTATCAAGTGAGCCATAAACGTAGGCTGTAATTACATCCATTAAATGCATGCCAAGCTTTTCATTGACAACAAAACTAATGAGATAACAAAACATTATTGCATCCATAATAGGTGAATATGTCTCTTCATAATCGACAATAGGTCTTTGTAAAAATCCCTGTGCAACAAGGCGTGCCTTATATCTTTGTACCTCATTTTTCTCATTCCTCTTACGTGCAAAGACCCATTTATAGCCAACAAGCTTAACATAATTAGGTGTTTGGACTACAGGCCCAAAAACTTCGTATTGGTGTAAAAACGTTTTGTTATCATATTATCATGCTTATAGTTATAGCAAGATTCATATGTGCACAAATTGCACTTACGATGTAGTAATTCAGGACCAAGAAATTTTTCAAGAATTGTATATGCTATAAGCATTTTCAATCATTCATGGATTGTCATACAAGTATAGTCAAATAAGCAATATAAATAGACTTTAAATTTATATCAAGTTTTCATGTCATGCTAGATATATAAGATACATGAAAATGATTGCACACAACATTGACTTTATACTTTCGACTGTTCGAACTACATATCCAAAACTACACGTCTTTCCTATGAAACCAACTCTATTCGAATTGTGTCTCTTCCGTTTGGTTAATATTGTTTTGTCTGTATTCGATAGATTTAAGAACCTCATCTATACTTAGCGCTAAAATAGATGCAGTCGATAAATATTTTATATCGGTTCCAATATTTTTTCATAAAGACATAATATACAGATCTCTTCATTCATTTCAGGTATCTGAACTTCTCCTTGAGTTTTTTTGAAATGTTATGTCATGTACTCTTCTAGAGAACTTGACTCTTTATTATGATAGTTTAGATCATTTGCTCCTCTTCTTTATCAAAAATTTTATTTGGTACCGATTTGTTTATATGCTTTAGGCGTACCATAGATTTTATCCTTCTAGGACTTATTCTAATAAGAGCATTTATAGTGAGGATATAGTAATTTTCTGGGGTCAGCAAATGCGTCTGGCATGCGTTGCAGTATATAGAAGATGAATTATCTTTTCATAAAGTTCAAGTTCATATTATCTTATTTGAGGATTTAGATTTACAAATGATAATTAATTACACGTAATTTTTTTCTCAACTGTTTATCTATCTCCCCCTCATGTTAGAAAAACTAACTTACTTCCTCAATTTTGAAAATTCACCTTTGTGTATTATGGTGTTAATCGAAATATACACCGCACATCAATAATAATAAGATGAAATTATTTAGTTCCTGACCCTAAACCACTTGTGAGGGGAGAATGTAATATACTTTCGTATATAACATATATCAAACTGATATAGATAATTTTGCTTTCATAAGCAATAGTTTAGGTATTAAGTGAAGGCACTCAATAAATTATTTTGCTAAACCAACTGTGAGGTAAATCAACTTATCACGATGAACCGCCTTGAATAGAAAATCTGAAAATTATGCTCTAAATTAAATTATTGAGCAAGAAACTTGTCATTCAAGTTGCGGATTGATAATAAATGCACATGTAACCATCTCATAGACGCATCTTTATAAGGTTTACATGGCAGATGAATGGGCCTTATTCACCTTTGATAAATTTCGTGATTTAATCTCAATTTTAGTTGGTATAATAATTGTGAGAATAAGCAACACAAGAGAATTCACGAAGAATCTTCTTCAGTACTCATCCATGTGAATTCTCATTTATTTTGCGCATCATACTTAAATCAAGATTGCTCAATAGACTATGCCTTATAAAACTGTCTGAATCAGTAAACTTCAAGTTTACATCAAGACATGTGCAATTTTTAATTAAACTCTAGTTTACTATGACATCAGTTTTTATATCATAAATATCCAGTTTACTGTGTCATATAATTTTACCATATTTTTTATTTGTGTAGTACAAATCAGGCAATAAAGCGGGTAGTTCTCATATACATATTACCCGGCTACAGTTGTAGTAATAAAAATATATTAAATCTTCTCATTATTTATAGTCTAAATATAAGCTTTCGCGAATACTTTAGAAACTTAGTAAGTTTCTTTGAGACTTACTACAACACAATGCCTTATTGATAATCAATTTTATTCCTCCAAAATAGTAATAATTGGCTCTTCCAAAGCTCTCAATTAATTTTGTACTACCACATATTTATCAACATCCATATGGTGAATATCTCTTTTAAAGAGAAAGTTATATCATTACGGCCATGGTCAAAATTATATGCAAGATCTGTTTCTTGCATTACTATTGTTCTTTAATAATCACATTGCCAAAATATTTTGGTGTAGAATAGCTACGTGACCAATAAACATTCATGCCATAATAATGGCATTATTTTTCTTATTTCATCTCAAACCTCCTTCTAGAGATGAGTGTGGTATATTCACTACCACTAACACATTCATATTCATTCAAGAATGAATATGTCTTCATAATAATTATCACATTTTTTCCACATTCACTTCAGGAATGGAACATAATAATCTATATGTGCTTTATAAAATCTCATGTCAAATCAATATCAAACATTACTTTCAAAAAGTGAAGGATTATTTTGAAAACTATTATTGTTCTCATTACCACAATGATGAAGATTATAATTTCGTCTATTACCACATCCATATCCATTCATACCTCCGCGGTAACATCATATCTTATTTTAGACTTTTGGGATGGGTTTTTACTATTGGTGATCATAATCATACATGAAACTGGTCATAACAAGACCTAAAAATTTTATTACTTCGCGTGGTTATAATTTCTTGCAAATTGTACTAGAGTAGGAGTATATCTTTTAATATACTATAAAATAAATTATACATACTGATAAAATATAATTAAAATTACATTACCATTAAGATATTATGTAAAGCGGTAAAGAGGAGAAAAAGGCAAATCATACTTTAACCACCTCTGTTAATATCAACTTTATGTTGATTTTGTCACATGTCACCGTGGCATGACATATATCTTTTTCATCATGTTTTACTCAGGGACAACCAAGGTTAAGATTTGGGGTGAGACTTCAATATAAAATCACAACCTCAAGATTCTCGGTATGCATTCTTCAGAAATGTATTAAATTATATTCAAGAAAATAGACTGAAGTAGACAATCTCCATTGATTAGAGCGTCTGTTATGGAATAATATGAAATAAAGTAAAATAAGAGAAATTTAAAGGGAGATAAAACTTTTTTTGATGATATTATACAAATGAGTAGAAACGTCTTCTATTAATAAGAGAGTTGCTTGGTGACCAAGTAATTAACTAGTCTTGGTGGCCAAGTAACAATTAGTGACCAAGTAACCAATCTTAGTGATCAAGTAACTAGACTAGTTTATGACTAACTAATTTGCTCCCAAGTAAATTTATAATACATGGACATTCACTCTTAATATTATTTATAATAATTTTAAATTTGTCATTGAACTCATAGATCGTCTTTGTTTATAGATTTTTAATTAAATTTTTAATACAAATATAAGAGGTCTAAACAAAAACTATTGGCAGTTTGTCCGAACCCGTATCTATTTCTCTAACTCCGCCCTGATTGCATCTTATTTTTCATAATAATTATACAAGTACTCAACTTAACCAAGTTCGTTGAGCTAAGTCTAAATGAGCGGAGTTTTGACCGAAATCAAACTGATTCAAACCTTTTTTTCGTGTTAAAAATTGCTAACGAAATAAAACAAAAACTCGTCAAGCTGAGAGAAAAATTGTGCTCAGTGCTCCACTAATTGTCACATACCTGCCACATTAGCTCAGGCCCCTTCCACACTGGGACAAGTTTTTACAAATAACCGTTATATATATATATTCTACTAAGGGGATTCAAACAGAGGTGGATTCAGGATTCAAAGGTTGCGGGTGCCACCATGTTATGCATACAGTATACATGTCAGTAGCTACAAAGACAGATTAGGAGTAATGCGCCGGTTCGGTTAGTTTTTGGTTAATTTGAATAGGCCTTTCATTCACAAAGCAAATAAGTTCGATTTTAGTTCAAATTTGTAACGCTTAATTTAAACACATTCTAAATAAAAATGCAAAAGCAAAATAACATTTCATGAAAGAGCGCATCCAATATAAATATATGCTTAAAGAATATCTTAATTACAATATATATTCATTGTTTGACTAGATTAATTTACTTGTATTGTTCTTTGTTTATTTTTTCATCTTAATTGTTGAGTTATATGACAATTATTTTCAAAGAAAAACCTTAACATTCAACTTATGATATTCGACTCAAAACGACTATCAATCAAGCCATTTAATTTTTTTCAAAACCCAATAGAAGATATTGCTCCAATTATATTCCAATATATAAATTAATATCGTTTCATTAAAAATAAAGAAATTATATGCTAATTAAAAACAATTCAAATTTCCTATAAAACATAATTGTTCATAAAGTAAAGTATAATGATAGAAACAAAATGAGGACTGAAAGTTAAAAAAATGAAGAAGAGAGACTTAGGAAGTAATAAAAGGAAGGAAAGAACAGAAAAGGAAGGAAAAGAGGTGAGGCCCTAGGGCTCAACTGAAAATAAAGGAAATCTTAATAAATATAAAAAAGAAAAAATAAAAGGAAATCTTAATAAATATAAAAAAGAAAAAATAAAAGGAGCTGCTGAACCAATGACACCCGCTTCCACTTTGTGACTTTTGGGTGTCATTCTATTCATTTATACGTTTCTTCACAGAAATATTATGTACATAGTAAGAATTTTAGCGAAGCGAGCGGGTGCCGTGGTACCCCTACCTCATAAGGTAGATCCGTCCCTGGATTCAAAAGACTGTGCAAGTGTGAATTGAACCAGTAACCTTCCAATGGTTTTGAACCTCATTAACCACTGAGTTATGCTTTAGGGTTGTATCAAGAGAATTCAAAATATAATACTCATAGAGACATAAAACAAATTTTGCTTTATTTATATATTGTAATTTTCCGGCGATAAATTTTTCCCTACGTAGAAAACCCTCAAAGTTCACGCTTGTAAAAGAAAGAGAAAAGAAAAACAGGAAAATTGTACACATGTTATCAGATTAGGCATAGAGCAATAGGCCCCGACGACATTGCTTCAGAGTAATGCCATATATGATTTGATTAATCGTTGGTGCATGTACTCTATATAGATCCCTTTATCTGCACTCACTTACGTCCAATATCAGCATTCATTGAAAAATTACGATACGTACATACATATATAGTTAATCTCCGTATCTGCATATTGAGACTGTCTTTTCACTAATAGCCATAGAAAGAGAATTGAGGAAGACCTTTATTGCACAAAGATGATGATGTACTCCAAATGAAGAAATGCATTGCATTCTTCCTTGTTTGAACACTAAGTCTAGCTGGTATTTGCTCTATTCATATGGCATGCACCTCCAAATTCTGATTATGATGATCTCCTCCTCGTCAAGAAATGAAATGCACGTGTTTAAATTTCCAGCTAGAATATTGACTCATTTTCGATCCTAGACATGTTTATTGTTTTTGAAACTTTATACTACGTGCATTTATGATATGAATATGATGCAGCTCAAAAGTACGTGGAAGCAGCAAAGAAAATTTAGACATCATTAGAGAGGCATGTAAATGGTCTTTGGCTATTTCATTTCATTATCTTCACTTTTGAATTATATTAATTGGTAATCTATTTTTTGAGCTTATAAGATGATCAATACACTATTAATAGTTAGCTAGACATTTACCATAAGAATTGTTGAAAGATCTTTTAATTTGAGAGACTCTTATCATAGGGTACGTACATAAAATGTTGTGATGGNCAGAAAAGGAAGGAAAAGAGGTGAGGCCCTAGGGCTCAACTGAAAATAAAGGAAATCTTAATAAATATAAAAAAGAAAAAATAAAAGAAAATCTTAATAAATATAAAAAAAAAAAGGAAATCTTAATAAATATAAAAAAGAAAAAATAAAAGAAAATCTTAATAAATATAAAAAAGAAAAAATAAAAGGAGTTGCTCCAACAGGGAATTGAACTTGCATTCATGAGGCCAAGGAAAACCTTCAAAGGGAAGGCTGAACCAATGACACCCGCTTCCACTTTGTGACTTTTGGGTGTCATTCTATTCATTTATACGTTTCTTCACAGAAATATTATGTGCACAGTAAGAATTTTAGCGAAGCGAGCGGGTGCCGTGGTACCCCTACCTCATAAGGTAGATCCGCCCCTGGATTCAAAAGACCGTGCAAGTGTGAATTGAACCAGTAACCTCCCAATGATTTTGAACCTCATTAACCACTGAGTTATGCTTTAGGATTGTATCAAGAAAATTCAAAATATAATACTCATAGAGACATAAAATAAATTTTGCTTTATTTATATATTGTAATTTTCCGGCGATAAATTTTTCCCTAGGTAGAAAACCCTCAAAGTTCACGCTTGTAAAAGAAAGAGAAAAGAAAAACAGGAAAATTGTACACATGTTATCAGATTAGGCATAGAGCAATAGGCCCCGACGACATTGCTTCAGAGTAATGCCATATATGATTTGATTAATCGTTGGTGCATGTACTCTATATAGATCCCTTTATCTGCACTCACTTACGTCCAATATCAGCATTCATTGAAAAATTACGATACGTACATACATATATAGTTAATCTCCGTATCTGCATATTGAGACTGTCTTTTCACTAATAGCCATAGAAAGAGAATTGAGGAAGACCTTTATTGCACAAAGATGATGATGTACTCCAAATGAAGAAATGCATTGCATTCTTCCTTGTTTGAACACTAAGTCTAGCTGGTATTTGCTCTATTCATATGGCATGCACCTCCAAATTCTGATTATGATGATCTCCTCCTCGTCAAGAAATGAAATGCACGTGTTTAAATTTCCAGCTAGAATATTGACTCATTTTCGATCCTAGACATGTTTATTGTTTTTGAAACTTTATACTACGTGCATTTATGATATGAATATGATGCAGCTCAAAAGTACGTGGAAGCAGCAAAGAAAATTTAGACATCATTAGAGAGGCATGTAAATGGTCTTTGGCTATTTCATTTCATTATCTTCACTTTTGAATTATATTAATTGGTAATCTATTTTTTGAGCTTATAAGATGATCCATACACTATTAATAGTTAGCTAGACATTTACCATAAGAATTGTTGAAAGATCTTTTAATTTGAGAGACTCTTATCATAGGGTACGTACATAAAATGTTGTGATGGTTTGTTGTATATTTGGAGTGGGACGCCAACGAGCTATTTCATAGAGTGCAATCTGTATAAAGTTGAGATCTCTCATAATGCGCTTCAAGCTGGAATTTTACTTTTCTAATCTATATGGTTCTTGTGTATAATGTTTTCCTTCTTATATAATTTAGTGACACAAAATTTCTAAGTGATCGAAGGATACTTTAAATAACCA